>LNAC01002209.1:0-30022 GCA_002007465.1 Ailurus styani | reverse complement strand
ATTGATTAGGTCCCTAGCCGTCATTATTGGCTCTTGTTCTTTTTTTTGTGTTGATTTTTTCTGTCTTGTCATTTTATGCAGNTGGATGAGAGAACTAAATACTAAAGGGTAGCAATGACCCCAGAGAAATATACACTAACCTACTCAGAAGAGGCCTCGAACTGGGGAGATAAGAGGGAAAAAAACAAAACAAAACAAAAAACCCCCAAAAACCAAAATCATACAAAAACAAAAATGAATAAAACAAAATCCTATATCTATATTATCTATTTCTGTTTCTATATCTATGTCTGTCTATGACTCTATCTCTATCTCTATCTATCTATCTATCTATATTAGATTGGTGAATTGAACAGACCCTATATGTATCCAAAAAATAAGGTTAAAAATAATGAAGGGATAAAATATGATTATAACAATGAAAATTTAAAAAAGAATAAAAAGTGTTGATAAGATATAAGAATTAAGAACGTTAAAATAGAAAAAATTTAAAAGAAAAAAGAAAAAATTTCAAAGAAAAAAAAATTCAATGAATTTAACTTTGAACGACTGAAGAATAATGGGGAAAAAGCCATGAATTCTCTGGATTGCTTTTCCGTAGGTCTGGAGTTTCACAATGCTCAGCAGTCTTGAACTTGACTTTGACTGGATGGTTTGTTTGTTTGTTTGTTTTTCCCTGGTCTTCTGGGGGAGGGGCCTGTTGCTGTGATTCTCAAGTGTCTCTGCCCGAGGCGGATTCCCACCATCCTTGCCAGGGGCCAGGCTAAGTAATCAGCTCGGGTTCGCTCTCGGGAGCTTTTGTTCCCTGAACGCTTTCCGTACCTTGTTGGAGGACGTAAGTAATCAGCTCGGCTCCCAGTCTCCGACCCGGAGAAGCCGAGAGCCTGGGGCCTCAGCCCTCAGCCCGCCTCAGAGAAAAGCAGTCCCTCCCGTCTCCTGGTCTCCAGCCATGCTCCGAGCTCACCCGGCCTGTGACCGAGCATCTCTGTCTCTGGCACAGCCCCGTTTAGAATCTCCGAACCTGGCAGATTCCTGCAGCTGCTCCCGCACCGCTGCTCCCGGAGGAGGAGGGTGAGTCTCTCCGGGTCTGGCGCCCGTGCGGTCCCCGCTCACAGAGCCGTGGCCCGGCTGCGCTTCAGATCACAGCCCAAGGTAACCCCGAGCTGAGAGACACCTTAGCTCAGCTCCGTCTCTCCTGCCAGCTTCTCTCTGAGACCTGGGAGCTCGGTTGTGCTCAGACCCCCCTGGTCTTTTTGTGTCCCCGTGGGTCCTGAGACCACGCTGTCCCTGCAGGGGTTTCACCCCCCGCTTGGTCTCTGGGGCGACGTCCCTCAGTGGAGCCGACTTCTAACAGTTCCGAGTCTGTGCTCCGCTGCTCGCTCCCTTGCCGGCAGCCGGCCCCTCCCCCCGGCGTCTATCTTCCCGTCGCCTCAGATTCACTTCTCCGCACGTCCTACCTTCCAGAAAGTGGTCTATTTTCTGTTCCTAGAATTGCTGCTCTTCTTCTCTTCGAGAATTTGTAGGTGTTCAGAATAGTTTGATAGCTATCTGGGTGAATTCCTAGGACCTGATGATAATCGGTCTCCTACTCCTCTGCCATCTTGCCGCTCCTCCCATATTAAACCCTTTAAATAAATAACTCCCTCTGGCTGTTGTGTGGAAGGGCAAATGTGCTTATAGGAAAAGCTATAAGAACAACTATTGCAGTGTTGATGATGTAAGAAAACCTTAGGGTTCAAAGCCAATGGCCAAGAAAGAATTCTTGAGATGCCTTTGGTGCAAAAAGATGACTTTATTAAAGCATGGGGACCGACCCATAGGCAGAAAGAACTGCAGTAGGGTCATGAGGAATGGCCCATTATATACTTTCAAGTTGGGAGGGGGTCAGGGAGAGCATAAGTCCCTAAGGAATTTTGGAAGCAAGGTTTCCAGGACCTTGAAGGGGCTAGCTGTTGTTGGGAAAAGGTCATTTATTACCACCTCATAAAACCTTAGTCATGATGATGAGGGAGCAGAAGGTAGCTGAGGACTACGCAAGCGGGCACCCTAGGCCCCGCCCCCCCATGTGACACGTGTGACATTCCTCGAGCACTCCTGGCTGCCATAAAGGAAGAACAAATGGTTAACTGATAGAGATCCCAGTCCTGCAGGCTGGGAGTCTCCCTCAGTGTGCAAATTAGTGATTTACAAGGAAAGAAGCTCTCTTATCAACAGCCTAACTTCCAGAAACCCGTAACTCAGTTTCCTGGAGCCCTAACATCACCCTCACCTCCGTGAAATTGAGGGAGGCTGAGGCAGAAGAAGATGGAAATAAAACTGAATTTCTTTTGAACCTGCAACCCTTTAACAAGAACTGTGATAGGAGGAACAGTACATTCCTCCAGGAAGCTCCCAGCTGTCTTCATGTTAGTGCCTCACTAGAGGGAAAAACAGCCTTGGCCTGACAAGAACCAGGCCTCTAGCGTCCTGAGAGTCTTCTTTAGCATTTGACAGTCCTTCTGGACAGTCCTTCCAACTCCTGAGTATATAATCAGCCCCTCCTCAAGATTGCAGTGCAGCAGCTCTTTCTGCTGACCCATCCCATCCCTGTGCTTTAATAAAACCACCATTTTGCACCAAAGACATCTCAAGAATTCTTTCTTGGTCATCGGCTCCAGACCTCACCCCACTGAACCTCACCTATATTCCAAAACGCCATCAATGAGACCCTTCAGATGTATATTGGTGGGCCATATGCTTGGGAGATGATTGCCAACACATATCTCGGGGGGGCTTAGAGATAAAGGAAATTTCTAAAGGAATTTTTATATGTTAAAGTAGACTTACAGGATCCTGGGGGTTTGGAGAAGATTGCCTTTTGTCCTTAGCAAAGTATTAACATTGAGGCAGCTGAGTTCCTAGAGGAATGTCACTCTGCCTGTTTCAAGGACTTGTCAGTGAGCTGTAGGTAGTAAAGAATTTTAAAATTTTTTCTTCTGCCTTTGTTTTCCACATCATTGAGATGCAAAGAAGTGGACACATTTGATAGGAACTTAGGAGGTAAAATCAACAAGAGTTGGTTGTTGTTGAACACAGTGATGAGGCAACAGAAGGCTAGCTAAGGATAAAGCACAAGCTGACACCCTGCAAATCCCCCCACCCCCACCTCCTGGGTGGGACATGTGTGATATTCCTCCAGGAAGCTCCCAACTGTCTTCATGTTAATGTCTTGCTAGAGGGAAAAGCAACCTTAACTGGACAATGGCATAAACCTCCAGTATCCTTCGAGTCTTTAACACATGAAAATCCTTTTGAGACTTCCCTTTTCCTTACCTCCCCCAACTCCCAAGTATATAATCAGCCACCCCTCACAACCCTGGGGCAGCAGCTCTTTCTGCCCATGGGTCGCATCTCCATGCTTCTTCATCCTCATTAGTCATCAGGGAAATTCAAATCAAACCCACACTGAGATACCATCTTACACCAGTTAGAATGGCAAAGATTAACAAGGCAGGAAACAAATGTTGGAGAGGATGTGGAGAAAGGGGAAACCTCTTACACTGCTGGTGGGAATGCAAATTGGTGCAGCCACTTTGGAAAATAGTGTGGAGATTCCTCAAAAAATTAAAAATAGTTACCCTATGACCCAGCAATTGCACTACTGAATATTTACCCTGAAGATACAGATGTAGTGAAAAGAAGGGCCATATGTACCCCAATGTTCATAGCAGCAGTGTCCACAATAGCCAAACTGTGGAAAGACCCGAGATGGCCTTCAACAGACAAATGGATAAAGATGTGGTCCACATATACAATGGAATATTACTCAGCCATCAGAAAGGATGAATACACAACTTTTGCATCAACATGGACTGGAGGAGACTGTGTTGAGTGAAATAAGTCAAACAGAGAAAGTCAATTATATGGTTTTGCTTACTTGTGGAGCATAAGGAATAACATGGAGGACATTAGGAGAAGGAAGGAAAAGTGAATTGGGAGAAATCAGAAGGGGAGACAAACCATGAGAGACTGTGGGCTCTGAGAAACAAACTGAGGGCTTTAGAGGGGAGGGGGGTAGGGGGATGGGTGGGCTTGGTGGTGGGTATCAAGGAGGGCACGTATTGCATGGAGCACAGGGTGTTGTGCATAAACAATGAAACTTGGAACACTGCATCAAAAACTAATGGTGTATTTTGTGGTGACTAACAACACAATAAAAAAATATTGCAAAAAAAAATTTAAACAAGTTACAGACCATTTAAAAACAAACAAACACCCCCACCTTTTTGCACCAAAGATGTCTCAAGAACACTTTCTCGGTCATTGGCTCTGGACCCCACCCCACCGAACTTCACCTATATTCCAAAACCACATCAACAGGACCAGAAATTAGGATCCCGAGGACTGGCCTGGTGCTCAGTGATGTGGAAAATAAAGGCAGAAGGAAATGTAGATAAAATAAATGTCCTTATTACCTTCAGCCCATTGACAAACAGGAGGTTCCCAACTGTCTTAATATTAATGCCTTGCTAGGTCAAACCACCTTAGTTAGACAATAGCAAGGCTTCCAGGATCCTGTGAGTCTTCTTTAGCATACGAAAGTCCTTTTGGAACTTCCTTTATCTTTACTTCCCCGGACCCCAAAGTATATAATCAGTTGCTCTTCACAATCCAAGACAGCAGCTTTTTCGGCCCAAGGGTCCTGTCCCCATGCTTTAATAAAACCACCATTTTGCGCTAAAGGTGTCTCAAGAATTCTTTCTTGGCTGTCGGCTTCAGACTCCACCAACCTCATCAACATTCTAAAAACTACATCACTCAGGGCCAGATGGTAGGCCCCACCAGTTTTAGGGAATTAGGCAGTGTTAAGGGGAAAGAAAAAACTAAATCAAGGACTGTCTGGAACTAGTGGTCATCACTGAGTTCCCCAAGTCTTAAAGTTGACTGGATGGCAGTTCTAGTCAAGAGTACACCTTCTTGCATGCAGTCTGCCCTGAATTTTGAACCAGGATTTCATTTAACCATTTGAGTACATTTAACGAGTGGCTTAATCTAAGCCTTAGTTCTCTCTTGGTAAAGTTAAAATAATGGAAATACTTAGTTCACCAAATTATTGTGAGTATTAAAAGAGAAAATGTAAGTAAAAAATCAAGCACGGGGTGCCTGGGTGGCTCAGTGGGTTAAAGCCTCTGCCTTCGGCTCAGGTCATGATATCAGGGTCCTGGGATCTAGCCCCGCATCGGGCTCTCTGCTCAGCAGGGAGCCTGCTTCCTCCTCTCTCTCTGCCTGCCTCTCTGCCTACTTGTGGTCTCTCTCTGTCAAATAAATAAATAAAATCTTAAAAAAAAAATCAAGCACAGTGCTCGGTAAGGAGTCAAGTAGGAACGAAAGTTGGTTAGTATTATTACTGGAAAATCCATCAAGTGTGCATCAGGAAGGTAAGATAGGACTTTCTACAATTTGGTTTAGCAAGAGAATTCGATTGAGTGCTCAGGTTGAGGACAGCTGTTTCTACCATTATCCTTCTAGTTGGATAAACCTCTAGCCAGTAGTCCATCCCTTTGAGGCATGCAGGCTAAGTCTGATCAGGAAGTCATCCCAAACATATTTTTACTTTATAGTTCCCTATGTATACACAATTTTAAAGATACTCGTTTAAAACTTTTTGCCAGAAAAGAACGTTCAATGTGCTTAAAAATTGTATTATTTAAAATTCAACTTTACATGACATTCCCCCTCCCCCGCATTACCCCAGGTATCTAATGGAGTGCCTTAACTGTATCATTATAAAATACTCAGAAAATGAGCACATTTTGAATGAATGGAGCTCAAGTTATGTATTTTTAGTATTCCTTAACCTGAAATATCAAAGTATACTTAGAGCAAATATTTAGCCATAATTTATTATATTACACTCTCAATAATTATCAAATGAAAGTGCACCAATACCTAGATAAAAAGAAAAAAAGAGATCACTTGAGAATTGACAGAACCCTTAAAGGTTAGTTGTGTCTGTGTGAAGGGAACTGCTCTATATTTACTGAAGAATGTGATAATGATCCCTGGTGCTTTTAAATTCACATTTCAATCTCTAGATTCTTCAGAGATTTATTCCCAAAGACAAACATTAATATAAGATAGCATGGCTGCCAAATAACCATAACTGAATTTCTTGCTCTAGGATGAATGCTTATTTCAAGAGGTAGGATTTTGGCTTTTGTGACTTCATATGATTCTCTAAAGTTGTATCTGTACTCTCAAGTCATTGTGGAGAAACAGAGCAGATGTAACCCAGCAGTAAGCTAACAAGGGACCTTAGTTGAATTAACCTATGGTCTATTTAGTGCATATAAACAGGCATACTTCCAAGTACCATGATTCATCATTTGTCCACTCCTAAGACCAGAAACTCACATGGTAGTCTTACACCATCTAAACCTGGAACTCAGCAATAATGCTAATGAATTCACTACCCTTGAGATGCTTTGGGGACTTGCTGTTAGTAAATCTTGTGGAAAGTCTTCCTTTACTTATGACTCTGAATGCTTTAGCTTACAGACAAGCAGATACTTCGGACAAAGTCTAGAAATAAAGCCAGAAAACATGGAGATGAGATTCCATCTGGCCACTCGCTGGGTGGATGTGGGTAGAATTCTTAGTTTTTCAGGTAGGAACTTCATTCAGCTGTACATTATGTCAAAAACAAAATTATTTTATTCTAGAATTCTCCAATGAGAAAGCATTGCTATATTAGAAAATGACTTTGTTTGAATATAGTTTAATTATGTCCTAGATATTAATGTTTTGCATAATAATTAGATTGACATCAACCTACCTGATAGGACAATATTTTAATTGTAAATATTACATGTACAAAATAAATTAATAGGTGACTTTTCATTTATAACCTTAATTTGAAATTCCTAACTATTTCTTATTTGTCTTATCAAGAAAATTTTATTTCTCTAAGTCAATCAGAGAAAGACAATTATCATATGATTTCTCTGATATGAGGAACTTGAGAGTCAGGGTGGGGGTTCGTGGGGGGTAGGGAGGGAAAAATAATGAAACAAGATGGGATGGGGAAGGAGACAAACCATAAGACTCCTAATCTCACAAAACAAACTGAGGGTTACTGGGGGGTGGGAGGGTAGGGATAGGGTGGATGGGTTATGGACATTGGGGAGGGTTTGTGCGTTGGTGAATGCTGTGAAAGATGTAAACCTGATGATTCACAGACCTGTACCCCTGGGGCAAAGAATTAAAAAAAAAGAAAATTGTATTTCTCCTTTTTAAGAAATGGTCTTGTTTTACTGATTTTGTAAACTTTGTGATTAACTAGTACCTTTTTTATATGTTAGCTATCCTCAAGTAGAAAGAGTAATTCGTTATCCACCCATTCCCAAGAGACTCTGCTTCATCTTAAGTATTATTTAATTTTGTTTATAGCATAGTCACCAAAGGAATAAAAGATTCAAACTGTCTAGGATTCATATCTTGATTCTACCACATGCTATGTAAACTTAGATAAATTACTTAGTATTTTCAAGGTCGGTTTCTTCATCTATAAATCATATAAAAATGCTTAATATTATTTCACAGAAATTAAAGAATTGTATATACAAAATTCTTAACCCTGTGCCTACCACTTAGTAAGCATTCAATAACATTAGCTATTACTCAAGACTCCATTAAAATGTGTAAATATAGGCTATTATACACATTTTTACTTTTTCTGTTATGCTCACCATTCCTTTTGTTCTTTTTGTAAGCTTTTTTAATCTTTAGCTTTAAAGCTACTTTAAATATATTTTATAAATAATATAAAGAGAAAAGCTACATTATTTGAAGGTTCCCTAGTTTCTGCTAAAAACAGTCTTAAAATATAGAATACTCATATACATAAATAATTTTTTACTCTAAAACTATGTAAAATACAAATTTTTTAGTCTGAAGTAAAAAAAAATAAAGTCCAATCTTAGTTTGAATATTTACTTGTTTATAATAACCTCTTTGTGTAAATGAAAATGAAGCCATCAAATTTATAACTGCTGTAATGTTTTCACCACAGGGTCATTTGGGGAGCTGCTCCATTGCCTCATGGATTCCCTAGGGAGTGGGAACCATACTGCAGTGACTGGGTTCATTTTACTGGGCCTAACTGACGACCCTGTCCTTCGAGTCATCCTCCTCACGACCATCCTCTGCATCTACCTGGTGACCATTTCTGGCAACCTTAGCACAATCATTCTGATCAGGATCTCCTCTCAGCTTCACCACCCTATGTATTTTTTTCTGAGCCACTTGGCCTTGGCTGACATAGGCTATTCATCTGCTGTCACTCCCAAAATGCTTGTGAACTTCCTGGTGGAGACGAATACCATCTCCTATTTTGGATGTGCCATCCAACTGGGTTCAGTTATTTTCTTTGGGTCAAGTGAGTGCTTCCTGCTGGCTGCCATGGCCTATGATCGCTTCATGGCAATCTGCAACCCGCTGCTTTATTCAACCAAAATGTGCACACAAGTTTGTGTTCGCCTACTTGCAGTAACTTACGTAGGTGGTTTTCTCAATGCTTCCTCTTTCACTATTTGCTTCTCTTTTTTACTCTTCTGTGGACCAAAGCAAGTCAACCATTTTTTCTGTGATTTTGCTCCTTTAGTTAAGCTCTCCTGTTCCGATAGCAGTATCCCTGCAGTTGTCCCCTCATTTACAGCTGGCTCCATCATCGTGGTCACGGTGTGTGTCATAGCGGTCTCCTACATCTGTATTCTCGTCACCATCCTGAAGATGCGCTCCACCGAGGGACGCCACAAGGCCTTCTCCACCTGCACGTCCCACCTCACAGCGGTCACCCTGTTCTATGGGACCATCACATTCATCTATGTGATGCCCAAGTCCTGCTACTCAACTGACCAGAACAAGGTGGTGTCTGTGTTCTACCTGGTGGTGGTCCCCATGTTGAACCCCCTCATCTACAGCCTCAGGAACAATGAGATGAAGGGAGCTCTGAGGAGGGAGCTTGCCAGAAAAATATTTTCTTAGAGAAGCTTTTATTTTATAGTATTTGATAAAATACCATAAATGTAATAATACAAATTATATTTATGTTTTCTAAATAAGTCTAAAAATCACATATATGTGGTCTAAATATGTCAGTCCCTATGTCAGTCAGCATGGAGGTTTTAAAGTAGGGGGCTGGATTTTCTGATATCAATTTGTAAATCAGGTTTATAGTGAGTTACCTTTAACAAAATTAATTTAAATTATAAGCACAAATTGGTTCATGTGAAAACATACCTAATCAACTGAAAATCCTTTATAACTTTTCTTCACATTTTTTCAAAAGCAGTTCTCTGCATTAGTTAAGGTTATTGTGCCTCCACACCTTTAAGAATAAGTCCATTTCAACATCAGTTTATCCTGAAATGAGCATGATAATTATTATGACTGAGTATATTGTGAGGGGAAATGACCAAGTGGAACCAGACAGTTAAACTACTGGAAACATTTTTTGCAGTAAGGTTATCTGCTGGGGATGGGCTCTGTGGACCCATAAGCACTGGCCTATGTGCCCCATCCCTGGGTCTAGCATAGTTGCAGAGGATCTCATAAAAGAACAGGACGAGATGCTGCTGACTAACCTGTGAATGCTTCCATCAGGTCAAATAGGTCTCTTCTCTGTGGGACTGCAGACTCACATCCTGTGAAGGAAGCTAGAGGGGACTGGATTGTGTTTCTCCATGAAGCTTAACTTATCTTTATGTACTGACAACTACGACACTTACTTCTCTTTCCCAGTCTTCTCTTTAACGTTTTAAACAAAAATACTTTTGTCTAATGAAACTCAAGCACAGATGATCTTAAACAGAAGCATCATTTCCTACCCCAAATTTCTCCCTCTAATATTCTGTGTCCCAGTAAGAGGCCCCTCATTCAGTTTATAGATTCTGAACCCTGAGAGAAATTTCTTTCTTTTCCCCCTTCATATTCCTGCATCCAGTCAATAAATATCATACATTCAGAGTCTAAATATTTACTTCCTACTTTTTTCTTTTTTAAAAAAGATTTTTATTTATTTATTTATTTATTTATTTATTTATTTATTTATTTGATAGAGCGAGAGATTACATGTAGGCAGAGAGGCAGGCAGAGAAAGGAGGAAGCAGTCTCCTGCTGAGAAGGGAGCCCGATGTGGGACTTGATCCCAGGACCCTGAGCTGAAGGCAGAGATTTAACCCATTGAGCCAACCAGGCGCCCCTACTTCTTTTCATTTTCATTGTCAGCACTTGTATTTCAAACTACCACCTTATACATTTATTTTACACTAGGACTCCTGTGATAGCTCATTTTATGTGTCAACTAGGCTATGGTGGTCAGCTGTTTGGTCAAACACCAATCTTGGTATGGCTGTGAGGGTATTTTTAGATGTGACTAACATTTAATTGGTAGGCTTTGAATAAAGTACATTACTCTCCGTAATGTGAGGAGCTCTTGTTCAATCAGCTGAAAGCCTGAAGAGAAAAAACTGAGGTCCTCTGAAAGAGAGGGATAATGCCTTTGAACTTAAGACTACAACATCAATTCACATGGAATTTTCAGTCTGCTGGACTGCACCGTGGATTTTGACATTGCCAACTGCAACAATTATGTGAGCCACTTCCTTAAAATCTCTCTCTCTCTATATATATGTTTATGTATTCATTTTCTTTTATTGGTTCTGTATCTCTGGAGAATCCTAATACAACCCTAACCCCCTTTCCTCTACCCTCTTTTACTCTCTTCTGATTCATTCTCCATAAAACAACCATGACCATAAATCTAAATAGATGACTTCTTTCATTAATATCTCCCAAAGAGCTTAGAGAAAAGGCAAATTTTATTTACTTAATTTTAATTCCAGTATAGTTAACATAGTGTTATATTAGTTTCAGGTGTATAATACAGTGCTTCAACAATTCCATACACCACCCAATGCTTATCATCACAAATGCACTCCTTAATTCCCATCACCTATTTCACCCGGCCCTCCACCCACCTCCCTTCTGGTAACCATCAGGTTGTTCTCTATAATGAAGAGTCTGTTTATTGCTTTGTCTCTCTTTTTTCCTTTGTTTTGTTTCTTAAATTCCACATATGAGTGAGATCATGTGGTAGTTATCTTTCTCCATTGATTTATTTCATTTAGTATTATAATCTCTAGCTCCATTCATGTTATTACAAATGGCAAGATTTCATTCTTTTTTTATGGCTGAGTATATTCATATATATATATATATGAATATATACACTTCTTGTTTATCCATTCACGTATTGATGGACACTTGGGCTGCCTTCATAATATGGCTATTATAAACGACACCGCTATAAACATAAGGATGCATGTATCCTTTTGAATTAGTGCATTTGTATTTTGGGGGTAAATACCCAGTAGTGCAATTACTGGATCAAAGGATAGTTCCATTTTTAACTGTTGAGGAGCCCCAGTACTGTTTTCTATAGTGGCTGCATCAGTTTGCGTGCCCACCGACAGCGCACGAGGGTTCCTTTCTCTCTACATCCTCACCAATGCTTGTTTCTTGTGTTTTTTATTTTAGTCATTCTGACATGTGTGAGGTGATGTGTCCTTGTAGTTTTGACTTGCATTTCCCTCATGATGAGTGATGTTGAGCATCTTTTCATATGGCTGTTGGCCATCCGGATGCCTTCTTTGGAGAAATGTCTGTTCATGTCTTCTGCCCACTTTTTAATTGGATTATTTAATTTCTGGGTGTTCTTTCATAAGTTCTTTATATGTTTTGGAAACTAACCCTTTATCAGGTATGTCATTTGCAAGTATCTTCTCTCATTCAGTAGGTTGTCTTTTAGTTTTGTCGATTGTTTTCTTTGCTGTGCAGGTTTTTTTGTTTTTGTTTCTTTTTTGATATAGTCCCAATGGTTCATTTTTGCTTTTATTTGCCTTGTTTGAGGAGACATCCAGAAAAATACAGCTATGGCTGATGTCAGAGAAATTATTGCCTGTGTTCTCTTCTAAGATTTTTATGGTTTCAGGTCACATATTTAGGTCTTCAATCCATTTTGAATTTATTTTTGTGTATTTATTTATTGTATTTATTTTTGTGTAAGAGAGTGGTCTAGTTTCATTCTTTTGCATATAGCTGTCCAGTTTTCCCAACATCATTGTTGAAGAGACTGTCTTTTTCCCACTGGATCTTCTTTCCTGCCGTGTTGAAGATTAACTGAACATATAATTGTGGGTTTATTTCTGTTTTCTATTCTGTTCTATTGACCTATGTGTCTATTTTTGTACCAGTACCACACTGTTTTGATTACTACAATTTTTGTAATACACCTTGAAGCCCAGAATTGTGATAGCTCCAGCTTTGCTTTTCTTTTTCAAGATTTCTTTGGCTATTCAGAGTCTTTTGTGATTCCAGATAAATTTTAGGATTTTTTTGTTCTAGTTGTGTGAAAAATACTGTTGATATTTTCATAGGGATTGCTTTGGGTAGTATAAGGATTTTAAAATTTGTTTGTCTAATCCAAGAACATGGAATGTCTTCCCACTTTGTGTTGTCTTCAATTTCTTTCACCATTGTTTCATAGCTATCAGAGTAGAGATCTCTGAACTGTTTGGTTAAGTTTATTCCTAAGTGGGCTCCTGGGTGGCTCAGTTGTTTAAGTGACTGCTTTCGGCTCAGGTCATGATCTCAGAGTCCTGGGATTGAGCCCTACACCAGGCTCCCAGCTCCAAGGGGAGTCTGCTTCTCCCTCTGACCTTCTCCTCTCTCATGCTCTCTTTCACTCTTTCTCTCTCAAATAAATACAATCTTTTAAAAAAAAAGTTTATTCCTAAGTTTCATATTATTTTTGGTGCAATTATAAATGAAAATTTAATTTCTCTTTCTGCTGCTTCATTATTAGTGTATAGAAATGCAATGATGTCTGCAAATTTATTTTTTATCCTATGACTTCACTGAATTCATTTATCAGGTTTTTTTAATTTTTAAAAGATTTTATTTATTTATTTGATGGAGAGAGAGAGATCACACGTAGGCAGAGAGGCAGGCAGAGAGAAAGAGGAGGAAGCAGGCTCCCCACTGAGCAGGGAGCCCAATGCAGGCCTCGATCCCAGGACCCTGAGACCATGACCTGAGCTGACGGCAGAGGCTTTAACCCACTGAGCCACCCAGGTGCCCTCATTTATCAGTTCTAATTGGCTTTTTGGGGGTATAGTCTTTAGAGTTTTCTATATGTAATATCATGTCTCCTGCAAATAATGAAAGTTTTACTTCCTTCTTACCAATTTGGATGCCTTTTATTTCTTTTTGTTTTCTAATTGCTATGGCTAGGACTCCCAGTATTATGTTGAATAAAAATGGTGAGAGTGGACATACCTATCTTGTTCCTGACCTTAGGAGGAAAGTTGTCATTTTTTCCCCATTGAGTATGATGTCTGCTGTGGGTTTTTCATATATGGCCTTTATTATATTGAGGTATGTTCCCTCTAAAACTACTTTTATCATGAATGGATGTTGTACTTTGTCAAATGCTTTTTCTGAATCTATTGAGATGATTGTATGGTTTTTATACTTTCTCTTATTGATGTGATGTATCATGTGGATTGATATGCAAATATTGAACTGCCCTTGCATCCTGGGAATAAATCCCACTTAATTGAGGTGAATGATTTTTTTAATGGATTTTAAGGGTCTTGCATCATTTTCATCACAGATACTGGCCTGTAGTACTCCCTTTTTGTGGTATCTTGGTTTTGGTATCAGGGTGATACTCACCTCATGGAATGAATTTGGAATTTTCCTTCTTCAATTTTTTGAATAGTTTGAGTAGCATAGGTATTAAACTCTTCTTTAAATGTTTGTAGTGTTTGAAAAGGCAATGATTCTTAAAATGACTCACAGAGTCCTGAATACAGTCCTTGTTCTATTTCTTTCTCTTGCCAGCCTTCCCTTGGTCTCCAAATACCCAAACTGTAAGAATCAATCATTTGGTCTTCTTTTAAATCCTTAAACATGTCCATAGCCTTTGCTGCCTCAAGACCCTCTTACATGCAGTGCCTCTCCCTGAATTCATTACCCCCTCAACTTGCTAACACTTACTTATGCGATAGATACCAACATGAGTGTTGTTTCCTATCTGGGAACCCTTCTTGAGGTTCCAGAACTAATTAAGTACACCTATAAAACTGCCAATTTTCTTCAGAATATTCACTGAAATTACAGAATTAATATTTGTTTTCTCCATGATGCTAAAAGCTTTCCATAGCTACCACTGTGTCTTTGCTCTTTCCCCACGCATCTAATATACACACGGTAGGTATAAACGCATATTTGAAATGAATGAATGAAAAATGAGTAAGGGAATGGATGACTGAATGAGTTTTTGCTCTGGTGTGAACCACTGTCGGCTGCCGTAGAAACCTGGCCACTGATCTGCTGAATGCTTCAGCCTGATTCAAGCGACTGAGTGTTCGAGTCAGATCCTGCTACAGTTGTGACAGGCTTTTCTACAAACTCATGCTCAGCACAGCTACGGCCCTGCCTCCACACAGTTTCAGACTGGCAGCTAGAATCCCTGCCTCATTTAGCAAAAGTTTTGTAATCACCCTCTGCTGAATAATGTCTCCCTCATGTATTTGCCCAGTTGGAGAGTTAGAAGATCTAGAAATCAAATGTTAATGAGAGGACTAGTACCAGTAGTACCAGTGTGAGCAATAGGAGCTAACACTACGAGAGGGTTTACTGCATTCCAGGTACTGTTCTTAGGGATTATTTTTTTAAAGATTTTATTTATTTATTTCACAGAGGGAGAGACATCACAAGGAGGCAGAGAGGCAGGCAGAGAGAGAGAGGGGGAAGCAGGCTCCCCGCTGAGCAGGGATCCCGATGCGGGCCTTGATCCCAGGACCCCGAGATCATGACCTGAGCCGAAAGCAGAGGCTTTAACCCACTGAGCCACCCAGGCGCCCCTGTTCTCAGGGATTTACACGTATTAACCCAATTAATCCTCAGAATAACTTTATGAAGTTTTTTTCCCCCCTTATCTGTATTTTACAGAGGATGTGACTGAGGCACATAAGGGTTAAGCAAAAGCTCAAGGTCACAAATATTCTCTTAATATTTTGCCTTCTTTTAAGGCATATACTCTCTGACAAGCTGGACTGAGGGGCTCTTGGAGACAGCTTCACCACTAGAGGATTGCATCTGTCCCAGACACATTCCTTTCCAGCCAGCCCTTACTGTTCAGAGTTCAGGGTAGAGATTTCTCTGTTGGATGTATCAGGCTATCTTGGTCTAATGACCAACTTTCTGCCACAAAATAAATTATAATGTAGATAAATATTTCTAAATTTTTGAAAGCATAGACTTCTGATTCCACTGACAACGAAGTAGCTCCATTCCTCTCAGGTCCTGCCCTCTTGTTACACACACACCCCAAACACAAAAAATCCATTATAGATAAAATAAATAAGCATAGGAAGAATCTAAAGATAGAATAAGGCAGCCTCCTAGGGATTTTGGGACCTGAGTAACAATAGCAGTGAGTCCCTGGGTTTCCTTTTATCCTGGACAGGGTGCTACAAAAGCCTCCCATTCAGAACCACCAAGAGATACAGACAAAAAGAACTCTAAGAAAATCCATTTTCTCCTAGCCGAAGAACTGCAAAAAAGTGGCCTTCGCAGAACAGAAAACCTTTTGGCCATACCTACATTACTCCAGACAAATACTTATGAATATCATACCTGCCACCCCCCCCCATTTGCAGTGGGGCCAAGCAGGTTGCTTATGTTCACCCCACCCACTCTCCGATTCCCTTCCCGGGTGATGTCAGTCGGGTCCAGCAGGGAAATGAGCCTCCCCTGTCACCTGGCAGCATAAGACTTAATGAAAGAGCATGAGGTGGGTCTAGTGGAATTCAGTTCCCCCTGCCTCCAACCTTACTTGGGAGTGCACCCACTGAGTTGAGCTTTCATCCACACCCTGCAAGGATAAGGCAGGATGAACCAGCTCTCTACTTTCCCCTTCCCTAGTGGCAGTGGAGCCCAACAAGGAGCTGAGCTTACTTGGAGGCAAGAAGGCAGGTAGCCAGGGTCACATTATCACTGAGAAAAAGCCATCAGGGCAGAGTGGGCAGCTGGCTTTCCATCTTAACCATCTGCAGGGAACATTTTGCTAGAGTTGTGTCCGTAGTGCTCAACAGGAAGCTGAACACACACACTGACACGGGGCCTGCAGCTACACCTCACAGGGCTGAAAAGGCCTTTCATACACCCAACCTACAGAACTTCCTTAGACATGCTCAGAACACTAACATGAGCCTACAGTTGGGCTGAATCGTCTGACGCAAAATCCTCTTATGATAAAGTGTTGACTGTCTCATGTAACTTACTGAATACTGTACTGAAAAAGCAGAATGCTTGCATAAGGACAGAACAGTTGTGTGTCCATTGGTCATTTACAGTCCTGGTTGCGTGGCTGACGCGGAGTTGTGGCTCCATGCTGCTGCCCGGCATCATGAGTGACGGGAAGCGATCCAAATTCAAAATCTGAAGTATGGTTTCTACTAAATGCATGTTGCTCTCACACCGTTGTGAAGTCAAAAAACCACAAGTCAAAACCATCATAAGTGAAGGACTGTCTGTACTAAAAGCAAAGACATGTCAAATATCAATTTACGATTGGCAAAATGTAGCCTTCAGAAATGGAATGACGCAGACATTTCAGATGAAAGAAGGCTATGAGAACTTACTTGGAGCTACCTTAAGTAATTGCTAAGGGAAGTTCTCCAAACAGAAAATAAATGATTAAAAAAAAGAAAAGGACCCGGGACCTCAGTATTTAAAAAATACAACAGATGAAAATAAAAAGCAAGATATCAAAACATGTGAGATTCAGGTAAAGGTGAATGCCGAGAGAGAAATGTACAGCACTAAATGCTTACATTACTAAAAAGGAAAGGTGCCAGGATATAAAAAATCATTTTGAAAGACAATAGGGTGGGAAGAATCACTTCACGTGATGTTAAGGCTTACTACTTGCTACAGTATTAGGACAGGGTGGTACTGGTGGAAGAATAGACACACAAATGACAGAGGCTGACTAGAGAAACCAGAAAGCCCTACACAAAGTGTGCCCAACTGATTTTTCTTAAAAAGGTACACAAGCAATCCAATGAAAGAAGGAAGACCTTTCAACAAACGGTGCTGGAGCAATGGGACAAACATGGAGGACAGAAACACCTCAACACACACCTCACACCTTCCATAAGGATTAACACAAAATAAAACACAGACCTAGATATAAAATGTACAATTATAAACTATGAACTTTTAGAAAGCAGTACGAGAAAATATTCAAGATATAGAGCTAGTCAGAAAGTTCTTAGGAAGGACACCAAGACACCTATTGTGAAAATACTGTGTTACAAAACATGTTTGGATTCTTTAAGCATACTCGAATGTATATATGTGTACATCACACACACATTTATTTACACACATTTTAAAACTATACACTCTTTGTTCTAGAAAAGGTGATGTCAGGATATATCAGGTAATTAGTTAATACTTTAAATGCTTTGTACACAAAGTGATGATTTCATTGGAAATACTCCCACTTTTTCCACTTTCATTTATCAGCACTTTTTAAGTGTCCCATGTTCTTTTATGCACCTTCTGAGGGATGGACTTATCTGTCTTGTCTAGTACCTTCCTTAGGGCCATCTGCATTTCTTTGTTTCTGAGACTGTACACGATGGGGTTAAGCAGAGGTGTGAGCACTGTATATGTGACAGCCATCAACATGTCCTCACGGAACGAGTCCCTGTCCTTGTGCCTCAGGTAGACAAAGCCAGCGAATCCATAGTGTATGCACACCACGGTGAGGTGAGAGGAGCAAGTGGAGAAGGCCTTATACCTCCCCTGGGCAGAGGGCATCTTCACAACTGTGGACACAATGAAGACGTACGACATCACGATGAAGAAAAAGCTCTCCACCAACACAAAGGCAGAGAGCGCAAAAATAGCCACTTCCTGACGGGAGGTGTAGTCACATGCAAGGCAGACCACAGGTGAGATATCACAGAAGAAGTGCTGGATGACGTTGGAGTCACAGAAAGACAAGGTGAATACGGTCATGACGATGCACAGAGAAACCAGGAACCCAACCATCCAAGAGGCCATGATGAACTGAAAGCAGATCTTATGGCTCATCAAGATCGGGTAGTGCAGTGGGTTGTGAATGGCAGTGTAGCGGTCATAGGACATGGCAGCCATGATGAAGCAGTTATTGCCTCCCAAGCCAAAGAAGAAAAACATCTGTGTGGCACACTCAGGAAGAGAAATGGTCTTGCTGTCAGATAGCAAGTCCACTAACATGCGAGGGATGATCGCCATAGTGGAACAGGTTTCTGAAAAGGACAGGCCACAGAGGAAAAAGTACATGGGGGTGTGAAGGTTGTGACTGAGCTTGATGGCCACCATTATGGACACATTTGCAGCTAGGGTAGTCATATGGGAGATGAAGATCATCGCAAAGAGGAGACCCTGCAAGTCTGGGAGACTGGAAAACCCCCACAGAAGGAAGGTGCTCACTGTGGTATGATTGCTCATCTTCCTGATGCAGGCAGTGACTGTCTTCCAAACATGCACAGCTTCTTGAGGCTAAAACTCTGAGATGATTGTAAAAAGCTGCTGTAGCACAGATGTTACCTAGACTTTAGTCAAGGGAACTGGGGCAAATTTCAGGCAACCCTTCATGGGAGAGCCTTAGAAAGTGCATTTAGGGTCCACCTGACTGAAGTCAAGTTCAGGAATCAGCATGATGAGGATGATGCTAGTATGAGAATCTGTATAAATGTCCAAATATCTTCTTGGATTCTACTCACAAAAGCACTCTTATCTCTCTATCTTCCAATCAGGATCTACATGTAAGCAGGGAAACATGAATATTATTGCTTTGTTCTCACCCACTGGGTTTTGTGATGCTACATCTTCAAATGCTTTTAGAGATCTACTGGTAACCTGGTACTTAAGAGTGCTTAATAAACGATTAAATAAACAATATAATACAATAATTTAAATTCTTTAAAATGAATAGGACATTTAGAAAATTTAGGGAACTTAATGCAATTCTTTTTCATCAGTGCATCAGCATGCAGCAACTCCAAAGGTGGTAACTGTAGGAATGACTAGACCATAAAAGTGAATGCGACATATAATTTCTGCTAGGTTCCTATCCATGGCAGTATCTGGAGCTTGAGATATATAATATCATTAGCTCTTAATACATATCAATAATTTTTAAGTTCTTAAGAATTTCTCATTGGAATTTTTTCCCAGATGTCTAATATAATGGTCTAGTTTGAAGTCAAAATGATTTTGAAGGTACTGTTTCATTCTAGAATGGCATATTCTGGTCATAACGTTCTAGTCAACTTTTGAGTTTTTAGCAAAACATCCTGGACATTTTCTAGCAGGTATACCTTGGAAGTGCAGATCTGAATAGTATCAACTCAAATTCTTCAGATCAATTTGGCAAATCATATTTCTATTTAGATTGTCCATTCAGCATCTGATCTTATAAGAGGTGAGGACAGAAAAGTGATAGGAAGACACTCAACAGAATTTTAATTTTAATTTCAGTCACTGTTAAAGTTGAAAGGAAAAAAAGTAGTAAATAATCGGCAGTGGAAACTGAAGGAGTGTACAAGAGAAAGAGATAAACCCTGACTGGAAATTATTCTGTAGGAATCACAAAGATTAAAAACAAAAGAAGATAAGAAAAAAACAAATACATTGATGGTTGAAGGGTTGCTATTTTCTATTTGCCTCGTAGTTTGGGCAAAGAACACAAGAGGAGTCAGGCCAGGTAATCAGCACTCGCTTAACACCTATAACATGCTGGGGTTACATAGAGCTGTCTCATGTAATCCTCACAAGTCTGTGAGGAATTGTCATTCTGATTTCTAAAAAGATGAAAGCAAGGTACTGAGTGGTTAAGTGACTACAGAAGCCATGAACTCATTCAGTACATATTGACTAAATGCATGTGATGTGTCAGACATTTTTACACATGGGAAACATGGAATCAGACACATAGGATCTCTGTGATGTGAAAGTGAATCACTGCTTGTGTCTGTGAAGTCTGAGAAGGCCCCTCTCTGAGAGGGTGACATGCTTAAATGGAGACTAGAATGTCCATACAGCATCAGGTGAAGATCAGTACGGTGCGTAGTTCGCAGTCAAGAAAAAAGATCCTACGTGGCAAATTCATCCACCTGCTCAATCTTCAACCTAGATACACATGGCTTGTCTTTGAGACCATATCATGCTCCTTTTCCTCTGAAGGTTTGACTATTTACCTCAAAAGGAAATGTTTTGTATTCTCATTGCTTCAGCTACCACTTACCTTGTATGACTCTCTAATTTCTGCTACTACCAAAAACGAATCTCCAGTGTACTCTGGCACATTTCCACAGTGAGAGTCTTCTTCAAGTGTTGAACACAAGATTTTCAGAACAGACCTGCCCATATTCTCCCACATGTCAGAGTTTCCTCTTGTATTTCCAGATGGAGTTATACACACCAGAGAGCCACCATCAGACCCATTTTGACTCTTTCTTCATCTTTTTATCAATAAGTCACTTCCAAAATTCCAGATGTCTGTTTGCCCTCATCTTTGGGTTTTTTGTTTTTGTTTTTATTCCCCCTGCTCTTGTCCTGGACCTTTCACGCAGGGTGAATGTGGTACCTGCATAGTTATCCATTAGTCACAAATCTGTTGCATTTTCATTTCATTAACCACCCTGTGATCAGATGTTAGATTCACAAACACAGGATATGTTAAGTCACTGACTGTGTCAAGAATAGTGAATAGCTACAAACTGTGTATAGGAGGAAATCCGAATACCCCAGCATGATGTCCAATCATCATCACAACTGGTCCCTAAATGCTGCTCCCGGTTCAGTTCTATCATCTCCTTCTAAACATCCATCCAGGCTGCAGCCCCCTCCCTTTCCCATGCATATCCTGGTCCCCATGCTGCTGTGCCTTTTCACATGCTGTTCCCTCTGCCTCAGTTTCCCCCATACCAGTTTATTTCCTATCAGGCTTTTACTCATTTTTCAGGCCCTTGCTTAGGTGAATTGTGTTCCTCCTCCTGTCTTGTTGCCTGCATTTTCTACATTCTAGGATCCTAACTAAAAAGTCTCTTGCATTCTCTTCTACCTCTCACTTGAATTTCTATAACAGCCTCACCTTTTCCTTTCCCAGTTCTCTCTTTCACGTGCCACCAGCTTTCCTTTTCTAAAGATTTTATTATTTTTAATATTTTGAGAGAGAGAGGGAGGGAGAGAGAGAGAGAGAGATCATGAGTGGGGGGGGCAAAAGGGGAGGAAAAAACAGGCTCCCTGCTGAGCAGGGAGCCCCACACAGAGTTCCATCCCAGGACCCTAAGATCATGACCTGAGCAAAAGGCAGATGCTTAATCGACTGAGCCACCCAGGCGCCCCTCTTTATTTGAGAGAGCGAGCGAGTGCACACAGGGGGAGGGGTAGAGAAAGAGGAAGAGAGAGAATCTTAAGCAGACTTCCCATTGAGCTTGGAGCCCAATGTGGGGCTTGATCTCAGGACCCTGAGATCATAACCTGAGCCAAAACCAAGAGTCAGACACTCAACTGACTGAGCAACCCAGCCACCCTCTACCACCAGCTTTTCTATGTCATATCTATGATCATGCTACATCCCTTCAATGTAGACTTTTAGATCCCCTTTGCTTACACACCAGATAATTCAAATAACTTCTACTCTTTATTGCATGAATCAGTTACACAATCTCCTACATCCTCACAGTTATCCTAAGAAATAAGCAAGTGCTATTTTTTTTTAGAGATTTTATTTATTTATTTGACACAGAGAGAGATCACAAGTAGGCAGAGAGGCGGGCAGAGAGAGAGGAGGAAGCAGGCTCCCTGCTGAGCAGAGAGCCCGATGTGGGGCTCAATCCCAGGACCCTGAGATCATGACCTGAGCTGAAGGCAGAGGCTTTAACCCACTGAGCCACCCAGGTGCCCAACAAGTGCTATTATTATGACCATGTTTATAGTGAGGAAATTATGGCTTAGAGTTACTTGATTTGCTGGAGGTGATACAGCTACTGGTGAGCACATAGTATATTCACAGCAAGGCAGTAAGAGTCTAGAGACCCACTTGCTTGATAATAATAAAAGCTAGTTGATAATAGAGCCTCTCTCACTTTAAAGTGCCTGAGCACGGCATTCAAGGTCTTGCCTGTCCAGCCTCATTTCCTGCTCTCAACCTTCCCTAGATGGGGGAGGTTTTTTCCAAAAACTATTACAAAACAGTTCCAAAACTGTTTCCAAAAGATAATATATCCTTCATGGCTCTTCTACTTTTCACATGTTGTTTTCTATAACTTACAATGTTCTTCCTTTCTTCCTATGCCCGCTAAAAACTGAGTTCTCGTGAACAAACAATTCAGTGTCTCTTCCCTCTGAAGCCTTCCCAGACCTCCCTGCCTATGTTGGTCATTTCTTATTTTAGATTTACATTCCATTTTATTGTGATGAGAGGAAGGTCTGTTTTAAATTTTAAATAAGAAATGTTTTAGCTTGACTCCTAAATTAGGGCAGAGATTTATTTTAAAACTTTATGTCCCCCAACTTGTAGCAGAAGCCTCATGAATGCAGTTTTTACTAAGATTAGCTCAAAATCTGAAAGAAAAATGGAATAGTATATTCTCTGAAAAGCCTCCATGAATATTACTTCAGTGTATTCATCAATATACTACTCAATTGATTTAGTATTTATTTTGTTTTGACAGGTACTGAAGATGGTTGGTTGCTCACTAAACCGGTATTAAGAATAATTTCACCTACTGGGGGGCACCTGAGTGGCTTAGTTGGTTAAGTATTCACCTTCAGCTCAGGTCATGATCTCGGGGTCCTGAGATTGAGCCCTGTGTTGAGCTCCACACTCAGAGGGGAGTCTACTTGAGGATCCTCTTTCTCTTCCTCTGTCCCTCCCCATGACCTGCAGCTTGCATGCACACATTCTCTAATAATTTTTTTTAAAGAATAATGTCACTCAGTAGAGTAAATATATGTATAGATGCTTTCTACATTCTTGCTTATTTTAATTCATAAGAGGTAAACAAACAAAAAATTTCTCAATTGCTGAAAGTCTAGGAGGAAGAAACTACCATTTGTGAACTCTAGACATGATCCCTATTTATTGCAATATTGAATCACATTTGACTAACACAAGTGATCATCTTCTAAGGGGCATGCCAGTATTGCTAGAGAAGTCTTATGAAAACAACCCATCTCTGCTCATACTCACTACAAGTGTTTTTGCAAGCCTCTCTGAGAAATGTCCATGATGTGAAGGTGTATGTACTCTGCACAACATTTCTCATCATTTTTGGTTGAAAACTTTTGACTTTCACGATACTTTCTTTTCATATACGTTGATGGTAAATTCTGGGTTTTTTCATTCTATTCTAGTATAGTAGTGATAGATTATGTCAATATGACATTTTTTCCATTCTTCCTGATGACCCTGGTAAGCACTGGAAAGCAAGATGCCTATCCATTTTTTCAGCCCTTCTGTTTGTTTTCCCCAAGCCTTACCCTCTTTATTAACCTGGATTTTACCTTGAATTTACTATCCTATTCTTTTTTTTTTTTTTTTTCAGTTCTTTGAACCTTCCCTGTGGAGTTTTTTGAATTCCATCTCTACCAGGAGTAGGGAATTGACAACATTCTTAATTTCCGGCTTCTCTGAGTCCACAGTTTCTTTAATACCTTCTAACAGGCTATTAACACCATGGGTGGTTAGTTATTAGAGAATATAGAAAAATGTAGGGAGTAAAGCAACTCTAAAATTTCTACCTTCCACGGAAGGAAGATCACCTCCCAGTCCTTTAGAATCATAAGGTATTAAGCTGGAGGAAGAATGTACAGTCTTGCAACTCAAGTACAGTTTTCTGCAGTTCTTCCTATGTGTTCATGGATCCCCTAATTCAGGGATAAGTTTTCAAGTGATTGTCCGCTTTGACATTAGTGTCTCCTATCACATAAAAGGTTGTGTCTTCTCCATTCCTTAACGATGGAACTCAGTACCACGAAGATTTTAATGAGTTCTTGGGCCACTGAAGACCATTATCTGGAGACCACTGCTTTAGACACCAGAAATCTTGTGCTCTTCGGATCCAATACCCAGTGTGAAGTCCTCAAAAAGGTTTTTAAATCTTGACCTACTATAGAGACTTTCCAATGATGTTTGTACTTCTTCTTTGACAATTAAAATGACGGAAACCCAACTTGTTAAAAATATATCTTGGGATGTAGATATTCCCCCAGGGGAAGTCACTTTACAGGAAGTAAAATATCATTCTTTTATAATTCTGAAAATGTGCCAAGTCCCTCAGATCTCCTCTGCCCCAAACACAGGGCAAAGGAATGGCAGGTCTTGAGAAGCTACTGCCTGGGGAAATGTTCAGAAGAAGGTGAGTAGGAAGAATATAAACACACAGCATTGAGCACTGTGATTTCTTTCTCCTGAGGCCACTCTGCTGGGGAGGACCTCACTGAAAAAGAAAATCCCTAGTCACCGCACTGCCATTCATGAGATTCACAATGGCTCCTAATTGCCTCTCTCATTAGTGTGGCCTCCACCATCTGTCCTGTTTTTCACCTAATGTGCTATCAAGTCTTCTCCAATGTCTACTGTCATAACCCTCAATACCTGTGGCAAGCCAGTCAGTACACTGTCTGATTAAATGCTGCACTTTCCTCATTCTGAAGTCTCTTCTTTCTGAAAATCCCTTTTCCTGAGTTTACCTATTCAAACTGTCGCCCATTCTTCAAGGTTCGAAACAAATGCCACCTATCCAAGAAGACCTTTGTTTGTTTAAGGTTAAAACCCAAGAGAAAAACTAATGTCATCATGAAGGAACTCTATCAAGTGAGGCACTTACTTTGGATGCCCTCCACTGCGCTCCAGAACTCAAATGCTACAGATGTGATGTAATAGTCTAGGGAGCTGTAGATAACAGTAAAATGGGACCTTTAAAGCCAGATAGACACTTCTGTGCCTTTCCTAGATCTCTCTCACTAAGCTGGAGAATGGCTTCTCTAAGAGCTAGCTCCTGACATTCCCAGCCAAGCTCTTTTGAAAATTGCTCTCCACTGAAAGGAACATAACTGACTGGAATTGTCAGAAGTGTGCACTGTTACTCCCAGGGTGGCCCATAGCCAACAACTGAAGGAAACAGGGATTTAGAAACAACGACAGGGGTGCCTGGCTGGCTCAGTGGGTTAAAGCCTCTGCCTTTGGCTCAGGTCATGATCTCAGGGGCCTGGGATCAAGGCCCACATCGGGCTCTCTGCTCAGCAGGGAGCCTGCTTCCCCCTCTCCCTCTGCCTGCCTCTCTGCCAAATAAATACATAAAATATTAAAAAAAAAAAAAAAGAAACAACAGTGACAAACATACCCTATTGCCGTGGGGTAAGACACCTCTGAAGTATCATTCCAGGCTCCAGTGCTGCCTGCTGGATAAAACAAAGCCACCCTTCAGCAGAGCCCACCGCTTTATCTGGCTTCTCCTGCTTCTCTCTCATCCTTGTAAGTTTTCCTTGGAGATCACTCCTCACTAAACCACTTGCAGAAGAATTGCTGTAGAAGGCTCTGCTTTTGGAACACTTGTCATAAGACAGTCCCAATGCATATGCAGGAATGACAGCTGTATGTACTTTGCTATGCACACTCAAAATTAAACATAAATCCCATATAAACATCAGATTCTGATTGCTGCCACAGATTCCTCCTTGCTGGGGGACTAGTTATAACCCCTACCCATCACTGCCAGTTACGTAGGTGGAAGATCTTGTCTATGGGTCTTTTTGCACTTGCTCCTTGCACTGCTGGGCTTTCCATTTCCAGTTCACTGGTTCTGATTAGTAGAGATTGGACTAAATCGAGTCAGTCATATTCTCTGTGATTTTGTTCCTTTAGTTAAACGCTCCTGTTCCGATAGCAGTGTCCCTGTGGTTGCCCCTCATTTATGGCTGGCTCCATCATCGTGGTCATGGTGTGAGTCATAGCAGTCTCCTACATCTGTGTTTTCATTACCATCCTGAAGATGTGCTCCACTGAGGGATGCCGCAAAGCCTTCTCCTCCTGCACATCCCACCTCACAGTGGTCACTCTTTTTTTTTTTTTTTAAGATTTTATTTATCTGATAGAGAGAGTGAGAGCATACAGGAGAGCACAGACAGGGGAAGGGGCAGAGGGAGAGGCATTCTCCCTGCTGAGCAGAAAGCCCGATGCCGGGGCTCGATCCCAGAACTCTGGGATCATGACAGGGGCAGATGCTTAACTGACCGAGCCATCCATGTGCCCCTGGTCACCCTGTTCTATGGGACCATCACATGGTGTGGTCCCCATGTTGAACCCCCTCATCTACAGCCCCAGGAGCAGTGAGATGAAGGAGGCTCTGAAGAGGGAGCTTTGCAGAAAAATATTTTTGTAATAAAATCTCTTATTTATGATTTTGATACAATAACATACCATAATAATAAAAGGAACTATTATCTATGGTCTAAATACATAGGTCCATAGGCCATTAGCCAGTGTGGAGCTTTCCAGTAAATGAAGAGGATGGATTTTTTTATATCAAATTATAAATCAGAGGTCCATAGTGAGCTACTTTAATGAAATTCATAATTAGAAACACATATTGATTCATGTGAAGAAATACCTTATCAGGGCGCCTGGGTGGCTCAGTGGGTTTAAAGCCTCTGCTTTCGGCTCAGGTCATGATCTCAGGGTCCTGGGATCGAGGCCCGCATCGGGCTCTCTGCTCAGTGGGGAGCCTGCTTCCTCCTCTCCCTGTCTCTCTGCCTGCCTCTCTGCCTACTTGTAATCTCTCTCTCTGTGTCAAATAAATAAATAAAATCGTTAAAAAAATACCTTATCAGTTGAAATCCCTTTAAAATTTAATTCCTATATTTTCTTCAAATGTTCTCTGCCATAAGTTAGGGTTATTCTACCTCCAAACCTTTAAGACTGTGTCCATTTTCATTAACATTTTATCCTGTGATAAGTGTGATAACTCTAGGTGTGACAAAGTATCCGTGAGAGGAAATGACAAAGTGGAACCAGATAGAAAATTGGTGGAATTGTTTTACCTGTGGGAAGGTTATCTGCTGAGGATGGGCTTTGTGGACCCATGAAATTCTAGCCTGTGCACTTGATCTCTAGCTCAGTCACCACAGGGGCGTACCCGGAGGAGAAGAGGATGGGATGGCCCTGACTGACCTGTGAATTGTGTCCGGTTAAAACAAGTGGCTTCTTGTGGGAATGAGCAGGGTTCATGGCTTCCTTAGGGACAAGGCGTGAACAAAGTCTTGGAAGTGAGTTCATGGTCAAGTCCATTCTGCTCAGGAAATAAGAGGGAACTGGATTGTCTCCCTTCTGAATTTTTGACTGCACCCTGTAGAGACTCAGCCATCTTTACAGGCTGACAACAAATACATTTATTTACGTTTCATGTCCCCTCCGTGGTGTTTCAGACACAAAATCTTTTGTTATGCTGACAAACTCATAGGGCATTAATCACTTCATTCATCATTTGTTTTTTCATACAATCAAAAATTATATTGACTGATCTTATATTCCAGAGATTGTCCTAGGCTGTGGGGAATATAAGTGATAACCGTGCAGAGAAACCTGCCCTCATGGAATTTATCTTATATCATGGGAGATGCAATGACACAAACAAGCGGTAATTCAGATTATTAGGAGAGCCACGCTTAAAGAAAAAACAGAGCAGAGTAAGGAAGACTAATCCATCAGGAGGTGGGAGGAGTCAATGTAGGTCTCAGGGGGAAGATAACATCAGAGCAAAGATGTGGGAGGTGAGGACATTTCTTGTCTTGTCAGGTAATATGCTTCCCTGTGTACATATCTGCAAGTTTCATCTCCCACTCATATGCATGTAATTTACCTTTGGGACAATGGCAGCCTTGATCATTTTAACTAAACCAATGGTGAGCACAACAAAAACAGATGATAAAATGTTAAGTAGATCTTAAATACCGCATTAGAGGATAATAAGGAATTGCCTCCACAGAAACTGAGAACACAGAGAAGTAGACCTAACACTCAAAAATGCTTTTTAGGGTACCTGACTGGCTCAGTGGAGCATGTGACTCTTGATTTCAGGGTTGTAAGTCTGAGCCCCATGTTGGGTATGGAGATTAAGAGTTAAAAATATTTTTTTTTAAATTCTTATTTAAAAAATGCTTTTTGCCATGAGAGAATTTGAGAAGTCAGAAGGAAGTGTTGTTACCAACTCAGGTGGAGGATTTAGTGTTCTTTTGGGATGAGATGATAAGTCAAAACCTAGGACTCGTCCAGATGACAGTTCTGAATGATACAACTCACATGTACCCTCAGGATACCGGGAAACCTCAGGGACTAACTGCCCAGTAGATTTGCTGCCCTGGAGATGTAGTCTCAAGCCTTGAACTTGGATATAAGATGGTCAAGGACAGGTGGTGCTCAAGGTGAACTGAATAAGCCAACAACTCAAGCCACAACGATTCCTATCAATAATTATTCAAATGCAATAACTAGCACAAGGTGAAAGATAATGACTAGCAAGAAAGGAAACAAAGTAGCAGGCATGGGAGCCAGTGCAAACAATGAACAACAGAAACAGACCACTAAGATTGAAGATATGGAAATTAACAGTCGCAGCCTGTAATAATACTTTGTTTACAAAAAGATAAAGAAGATTATAGCAACGTCAACAGCAATATTGTACTATAGTTTTGCAAGATGTCCCCATTAGGAGACAATGGGTGGAGAGTAGAGAAGAACTCTGTATTATGCATGTGCATGTAAATTGACAATTATCTCAAGAAGTGTAATTCAGGGTTCCTGGGTGGCTCAGTCACTAAGCGTTGAACTTCAGCTCAGGTCGTGATCCTAGGGTCCCGGGATCCAGCCCTGCAGCAGCTCCCTGCTCAGCCGGGAGCCTGCTTCTCCCCTTCCCACTCCCCCCGCTTGTGATCCTTCTCTGGCTGTCTCTGTGTCAAATAAATACAATCTTTAAAAAAATGTAATGAAAAAAGGCAGGCATGCATAGGAAGACCCAGGCCTTCTGAAAAGCCATTCCTGCTGGTATCTACAGCAGCACTCAGCCAGCGAGGTCTGTGAAGTAGACACCCGATTTTAGTCACAATGTATCTGTTGGTAAAGTTCAGCTATCAGTTGCTTCACAAATGCTCGTAAACAAGAATTTCAAGGAGAATTATAGCCAAAGGAAGTTTGTGCTAAAAGTTCACAACCCAGAGAGCTCTCTTGGGAGGGGTAGGAAACGGACAGTGTCCTCATTAAAAATGTTGAAGGCAGACAAGAGCTACAAAAGCAAAAATAGCTTTGAGTGTCCACAATCCTGAAAAGAAAAAAACAACCCTCCCCCATCACCAAAAAAAACAAAACAAACAAACAAACAAAACCCTTACTGGGAACTCACCATTCTGTACCACTTTTCATCTTGAGGAATTTGCTAAACAAAAAGTAATGTCTGAGGGGCTAAGAAGTGTATAACCCAGATTACTTGCTGATAAACCAGATTTTTGAAGCCGTAAGAGGCTTGGGAAATTGTAGTTCAGGGTCAAGCAAGGAGGGAAGGTCCTAGTAAAAATCCTCTGCTTTCCACTGGAACATTCAGAGCAAGAGCAAACCATATCATCACAAAGACTGAAATCCAGTTTCCAGTAACGTCAATACTGTTTTGGATTAAGGTGCTCTGCCTCACCCTAAATGCCTGCCTAAAGCAAAAATAAATAATCTCTGAAGGAAATTTAAATCATCCATATTTCCAGGTTTGCTCTAGAATCTGTTTTCAGCATTGAGGTATAATTAACACATAGGGGAGGAGCGGCAAGATGGCGGAGGAGTAGGAGACCGATTATCATCAGGTCCCAG
>LNAC01002207.1:1431-30238 GCA_002007465.1 Ailurus styani | reverse complement strand
TGAATTCCTGGGACCTGATGATAATCGGTCTCCTACTCCTCCGCCATCTTGCCGCCTGCCGTGAATAATCATTTTAATATGCTGTTGCTTCCTGTTGGCTAGTATTTTGTTGAGGATTTTTGCATCAGTGTTCATCAAGGATATTGTTCTGTAATTCTCCTGTTTGATGGGGTCTTTGCCTGGTTTTGGGATCAACATAATGCTGGCCTCATAAAATGAAATTGGAAGTTTTCCTTCCATTTCTATTTTTTGGAATAGTTTCACGAGTATAGGTATTAATTCTGATTTGAATGTTTTTTAGAATTACCCTGGGAAGCCATCTGGCTCTGGGTTCTTGTTTGTTGGGAGATTTTTGATGACTGCTTCAATCTCCTTAATGGTTATGGGTCTATTAAAGTTTTCAATTTCTTCCTGGTTCAGTTTTGGTAATTTATATGTCTCTAGGAATGCATCCGTTTTCCAGATTGTCAAATTTGCTGGTGTAGAGTTGCTCATAATTCGTTCTTATAAATGTTTGTATTTCTTTGGTATTGGTTGTGATCTCTCCTTTTTCATTCATTATTTTATTAATTTTAGCCCTTTCTCTTTTCTTTTGGGTAAGTCTAGCCAGGGGTTTATCAATCTTATTAATTCTTTCAAAGAACCAGCTTCTGGTTTCTTTGATTTTTTCTACTGTTCTTTTGGTTTCTATTTCATTGATTTCTGCTCTGATCTTTATTATTACTCTTCTCCTGCTTTGTTTAGGCTTCCTTTGCTGTTCTTTCTCCAGCTCCTTCAGGTGTAGTGCTAGGTTGTGTACTTGTGTCCTTTCCTGTTTCTTGACAAAGGCTTGTATTGCTATATACTTTCTTCTCAGGACTGGTTTTGCTGTGTCCCAAAGATTTTGAACAGTTGTGTTTTCATTTTCATTTGTTTCCATGAATTTTTTAATTCTTCTTTAATTTCCTCTTTGACCCATTCATTCTTTAGTAGGATGTTTTTAGCCTCCATGTATTTGAGATCTTTCCAACTTTCTCTTTTGTGGTTGAGTTCTAGTTTCAGAGCATTATGGTCTGAAAATACACAGGGAATGACCCCAATCTTTTGGTACCTGTTGAGACCTGATTTGTGACCCAGAATATGGTCTATTCTGGAGAATATTCCATGTGCACTAGAGAAGAATGTGTATTCTATTGTTTGGGGATGGAATGTTCTGAATATATTTGTGATGTCCAATTGGTCCAGTGTTTCATTTAAAGCCTTTATTTCCTTGTTGATCTTTTGCTTAGATGATCTGCCCATTTACATGAGGGGGTTTTAAAGTCCCCTACTATTATTGTATTATTGTCCATGTGTTCTTTTGATTTTGTTATTAATTGGTTTATATAATTGGCTGCTCCCATGTTAGGGACATAGATATTTAAAATTGTTAGATCATGGGCGCCTGGGTGGCTCAGTGGGTTAAAGCCTCTGCTTTCGGCCCAGGTCATGATCTCAGGGTCCTGGGATCGAGGCCCGCGTCGGGCTCTCTGCTCCGCAGGGAGCCTGCTTCCCCCTCTCTCTCTCTGCCTGCCTCTCTGCCTCCTTGTGATCTCTCTCCCGCTGTGAAATAAATAAATAAAATTTTTAAAAAAAAAAAATAAAATAAAATAAAAAATAAAATTGTTAGATCTTCTAATTGGGCAGATCCGTTAAGTATGATATAGTGTCCTTCCTCTTCTCTTATGGTATTCTTTGCCTTAAAATCTAATTTACCTGATGTAAGGATTGCCACTCTAGGTTTCTTTTGTTGGCCATTGGCATGGTAAATTATTTTTCACCCCTTCACTTTAAGTCTGCAGGTGTCTTTGGGTTTAAAATGAGTTTCTTCTAGACAGCATATCAATGGTCTTTTTTTTATGCATTCTGATACCCTGTGTCTTTTAGTTGGGGACATTTAGGCCATTTACATTCAGGGTAACTATTGAGAGATATGAATTTAGAGCCATTTTGTTGCCCACAATGTGACTGTTGCTGTATATTGTGTCTCTTCCTTTTTGGTCTATGTTTCTTTTAGGCTCTCTTTTCTTAGAGGAACCCTTTCAATATTTCCTGTAGGGCTGCCTTGGTGTTTGCAAATTCATTTAGTTTTTGTTTGTTCTGGAAGCTTTATATCTCCTTCTATTTTCAATGATAGCCTAGCTGAATTTCATATTCTTGGCTCCATATTTTTCTCGTTTAGTGCACTGAATATATCATGCCAGTTCTTTCTGGTCTAACAGGTCTCTGTGGATAGGCCTGTTTTCAGTCTAATATTTCTACCATTGTATGTTATAGACCTCTTGTCCCGAGCTGCTTTCAGGATTTTCTCTTTGTCACTAAGACTTGTAAGTTTTACTATCAGATGACGAGGTGTGGACCTATTTTTATTGATTTTGAGGGGGGTTCTCTGTGCCTCCTGGATTTAGATACTTATTCCCTTTGCCATATTAGGGAAATTCTTTAATTTGCACCAGTATACCTTCTTCCCACCTCCCCTTCTTCTTCTGGGATCCCAGTTACTCTAATATTGTTTTGTCTTATCACTTATCTCTCAAATTCTCCCCTCATGATCCTGTAGTTGTTTGTCTCTCTTTTGTTCAGCTTCTTAATTCTCCATCATTTGGTCCTAAATATCACTAATTCTGTCTTCTGCCTCACTTATCCTAGCAGTAAGAGCCTACGTTTGTTTTTTTTTTTTTAATTTTATTTTTATTATTTGCCCAAGGGGTACAGGTATTTCACTTCATTAATAGGTATTTTTTTTAATTTCAGCTTGGTTAGATTTTAGTTCTTTCATTTCTCCAGAAGGGATTTTTATTTCTCTAGAGAGGGATTATCTATTATCTTCTATGCTTTTGTCAAGCCCCATCAGCACCTTGATAATTGTCATTCTGAATTCTAGTTCTGTCATATTACTAATATCTGCATTGATTATTTCCCTAGCCATTGTTACTGCCTCTTGTTCTTTTGTGTGTGTGTGTTTGTATCTGTGTGGTGATTTTTTTCACCTTGTCATTTTATGCAGATACGAATAGATAGATGAGAGACCAAATAGTAAAGGGTAGCAATGACTCCAGAGAAATATACACTAACCTATTAAGAACAGACCTGAAACTGGGGGGAGAAGAAAGAAGGAAAAAAAACCAAAAAAACAAAAAGACAAAAACAAACAAACAAAAACAAAAACAAGATAAGTAAAACAAAACCCTATATCTATATTATCTATTTCTGTGTCTATATCTATCTCTGTCTCTGACTCTATCTCTATCTCTATCTCTCTCTATCTCTATCTCATCTATCTCTCTCTATTAGACTGGTGAATTGTACAGACCCTATATGTATACAAAAAATAAGTTTAAATACAGTGAAAGGATAAAATATGACTATAACAATGAAAAAAATTTTAAAAAGGATTAAAAGGTGTTAAAAGGTATTAAAATATAATAGTTAAAAAAAACGTTAAAATAGGAAAGGGGAAAAAGTTTCAAAGAAAAGAGTAAGAAAAAAATTAAAATTCAAAGAGTTTAACTTTGAAGGACTAAAGAATCATGGGGAAAAATACATGAATTCTCTGTGTTGCTTTCCCCTTGTTCTGGAGTTCCACAATTCTCATTGATCTGTGAACTTGGCCTTGGCTGGAGGTTCTTGCTGACCTTCTTGGGGAGGGGCCTGTTGCTTTGATTCTGAAGTGTCTTTGCCTAAGGCGGAATCACACTCCCCTCACCAGGTGTCAGGCTAAGTAATCAGCTCGGGTTTGCTCTCTGGAGCTTTTGTTCCTTGAATGCTTTCTGTACAGCTTTGGAGGACAGGAATAAAAATGGCAGCCTCCCAGTATCTGATCAGAGGACCCAAGAACTCAGGGCCTCACTCCTCAGTGTGTCCTCAGAGAAAAGCAGTCAGTCCCTCCCATCTCCCTGGTCTCCGGCTGTAGTCAGAGCTCACCCAGCATGTTACTGAGCATTTCTATCTCTGGCCCATGGCCCCATTTAAAATCTCCAAACCCAGCAGATTCCTATAGCCTCTTCTCTGCCGCTCCTCCCGGGAGGACAAAGGAGGGGGTCTCTCCGGGTCTGCCATCCATGGGGTTCCCGCTCAAAGAGCAGTGGCCCGATTGTGCTTTGGATCATGGCCCAAGGTAACATGGAGCTGGGAAACACCTTCTCACCTTGGCTCTGTCTCTCCCATCGACTTCTCTCTGATACCTGGGAGCTCTGTTGTGATCAGACACCCCTGGACTTTTTGTGTCTCCATGGGTCCTGAGACCATACTGTCCCCATGAGAGCTTCACCCCCTGCTTAGCCTCTGGGGCAATGTCCCTCAGTGGAGCAGACTTCTAAAAGTTCTGATTTTGTGCTCCGTTGCTCTCTCACTTGCCAAGAGCCAGCCTCCCCCCCACCCCCCAGTGTCTATCTTCCGATCACTTCAGATTCACTTTTCCACAAGTCCTACCTTCCAAAAAGTGGTCGATTTTCTGTTCCTAGAGTTACTACTCTTCTACTCTTCAATCTCCTGTAGAATTTGTAGGTGTTCAGAATGGTTTGATAACTATCTGGGTGAATTTCTGGGACCTGATGATAATCGGTCTCCTACTCCTCCACCACCTTGCTCCTCCTCCAACACTACATCATTCTTAAAGGGTCTATCCAACTAGAAGATCTAACAATTGTAAATATTTATGCCCCCAACATGGGAACAGCCAACAACATAAGCCAACTGTTAAACAAAATAAAGAGTCATATTGATATGAATACATTAATTATTGGAGATCTTAACAGGCCACTCTCAGCAATAGACAGATAATCTAAACAGAAAATCAACAAAGAAACAAGAGCTTTGAATAACACATTGGATCAGATGGACCTCATAGATATATACAGAACATTCCACCCTAAAACAACAGAATACTCATCTTCTCGAGCACACATGGAACTTTCTCCAGAATGGACCACAATCTCAGTCACAAATCAGGGCTCAACTTATGCCAAAAGACTGAGATTATCCCCTGCATATTCTCAGACCACAATGCTTTGAAACTGGAACTCAACCACAAGAATAAGTTTGGAAGGAAATCAAACACTTGGTAGCTAAAGACCATCCTGCTCAAGAACGTTTGGATCAACCAGGAAATCAAAGAACTTAAACAATTCAAGGAAACCAACGAGAATGAAGACACATCACTCCAAAACCTGTGGGATATGGCAAAGGCGGTCCTAAGGGGGAAATACATAGCCATCCAAGCCTCACTCAAAAAAATTGAAAGATCCCGAATACACCAACTCTCTTTACACCTTAAGGAAATAGAAAATCAACAACAAATTAAGCCAACTCCATGCACAAGGAGGGAAATAGATTAGAGCAGAGATCAAGGAGTTAGAAAGTAGATATAGAGTAGAACACATCAAGGAAAATAAGAGTTGCTTCTTTGAAATAATTTATAAGATCTATAAACCACTGGAAAAACTAATTGAAAAGAAAAAAGAGAGGAGTCAAATTAATAAAATTATTACTGAAAGGGGAGAGATCACTATTAACACCAAGGAAACAAAAACGATCATCAGAAACTATTATCAACAGCTATATGCCAGTAAGTTAAGCAACCTAGAAAAAATGGATACTTTCCTGGAAACCTATAAAATTCCAAGACTAAAACAGGAAGAGATTGACAGCCTGAATAGACCAATATCTAACAATGAGATTGAAGCGGTGATCAAAAACCTCCCAAAAAATAAGAGTCCAGGGGCTCCTGGGTGGCTCAGTGGATTAAAACCTCTGCCTTCATCTCAGGTCATGATCTCAGGGTCCTGGGATTGAGTCCCGCATCCAGCTCCCTGGTCAGCAGGGAGCCTGCTTCCCCCTCTCTGTGCCTGCCTCTCTGCCTGCCTCTCTACCTACTTGTGAATTCTCTCTCTCTCTCTCTCTCTCTCTCTCTCTCTGTTAAATAAATAAATAAAATCTTTAAAAAAAATAAGAGTCCAGGACGCAACAGGTTCTCTGGGGGATTCTACCAAACATTCAAAGAACAAATATTACCTATACTCCTGAAACTTTAAAAAAAAATAGAAGCAGAGGGAAAAGTTCCAGACTCTTTGTATGAAGCCAGCATTACCTTGATCCCCAAACCAGGCAAAGACCCCAACATAAAGGAGGATTTCAGACCAATATCCCTGATGAATATGGATGCCAAGAATCTCAACAATATCCTAGCTAATAGGATCCAACAGTACATTAAAAAGTTTATACACTATGATCAGGTGGGATTTATCCCTGGGATGCGAGGGTGGTTCAACATTCGCAAATCAATCAATGTGATAGAACAAATCAATAAGAGAAGGGACAAGAACCACATGGCCCTCTCAATTGATGCAGAAAAAGCATTTGACAAATTACAGCATCCATTCCTGATTAAAACTCCTCAAAGTGTAGGGATAGAGGGAACATTCCTTAACTTCATTAAGGCTATCTATGAAAAACCCACAAAAAATATCATTCTCAATGGGGAAAAGCTGAAAGCCTTCCCATTGATATCAGGAACACGTCAAGGATACCCACTCACACTACTGTTGTTCAACATAGCACTAGAAGTCCTAGCAACAGCAATCAGACAACAAAAAGAAATAAAGGGTATTCAAATTGGCAAAGAAGTCAAAATCTCTCTCTTTGCAGATGACATGATACTTTATATGGAAAACCCAAAGGACTCCATCCCCAAACTACTAGTACTCATACAACCATTCAGTAATGTGGCAGGATACACAATCAATCCACAGAAGTCAGTTGCTTTCTTATACACTGGCAATGAAAATATAGAAAGGGAAATTGTAAAATCGATTCTATTTACTATAGCACCAAGAACCACAAGATACCTTGGAATAAGCCTAACCAAAGAAGTAAAGAATCTGTACTTGAGGAACTACAAAATACTTATGACAGAAATTGAAGGAGATACAAAAAATTGAAAAACATTCCATGCTCATGGATCGGAAGAATAAACATTGTTAAAATATTTATACTGCCCAGAGCAATCTATACTTTCAATGCCATCCCTATCAAAATTCCACCAGCATTTTTCAAAAGTGCTGGAAGAAACAATCCTAAAATTTGTATGGAACCAGAAAAGATCCTGAATCACTAAGGAAATGTTGAAAAAGGAAAACAAGCTGGGGCATGAAGTTGACTGATATCAAACTTTACTACAAAGCTGTGATCACCAAGACAGCATGGGTCTGGCACAAAAACAGACACATAGATCAATGGAACACAGTGGAGGGTCCAGATATGGACCCTCAGCTCTATGGTCAAATAATCTTTGACAAAGCAGGAAAAAATATCCAGTGGAAAAAAAGACAGTCTCTTCAGTAAAAGGTGCTGAGAAAATTGGACAGCTATGTACAGAAGAATGGAACTTGACCATTCTCTCACACCATACACAAAGATCAACTCGAAATGCATGAAAGACCTCAACGTGATGTAGGAATCTATCAAAATCCTAGAGGAGAATGAAGGTAGTAACCTCTTTGACATTGGCTACAGTAAATTCTTTTAAGACACGTCTCCAAAGGCAAAGGAAGCAAAAGCAATAATGAACTTTTGGGACTTTATCAAGATAAAAAGCTTCTGCACAGAAAAGGAACAGTTAACAAAACAAAGAGGCAACCCACGTCATGGGAGAAGATATTCGCAAATCACGCTACAGACAAAGGGCTGATAATGAAGATCTATAAAGAACTCCTCAATCTCAACTTCAAAAAAACCCCAGATAATTATATCAAAAAATGGGCAGAAGACATGAACAGATACTTCTCCAAAGAAGATATAGAAATAGCCAACAGACACATGAAAAAATGTTCATCAACACTAGCCATCAGGAAAACTCAAATCAAAAACACATTGAGATACCATCTCATACCAGTTAGAATGGCCCAAATCAACAAGACAGGAAACAGCAAGTGTTGGAGAGAATGTGGAGAAAGTGGAACCCTCTTACGCTGTAGGTGGGAATGCAAGGTGGTCCAGCCACTTTGGAAAACAGTGTGGAGATTCCTCAAAAAATTTAAAATAGAGCTGCCCTATTGGGTATTTTCCCCAAAGATATAGTTGTAGGGAAAAGAAGGGCCATATGTACCCCAATGTTCATAACAGCAATGTCCACCATCGCCAAACTATGGAAAGAGCCAAGATGCCCTTCAACAGATGAATAGATAAAGAAGATGTGTTTCATATATACAGTGGAATACTACTCAGCCATTAGAAAGGATGAATACCCAACTTTTGTATCAACATGGATGGGACTGGAGGAGATTAGGCTGAATGAAATAAGTCAAGCAGAGAAAGTCAATTATCATATGGTTTCACTTACTTGTGGAACAGAAGGAATAAAATGGAGGCCTTTACAGGAAGGGAAGGAAAAGTGAATTGCTGTAGATTGTAGGGGGAGATGAACCATGAGAGACTGTGGACTCTGAGAAGCAAACTGAGGGTTATGGGGGGGCAGAGGCAGGGTGATAGGTGAGCCTGGTGGTGGGTATAAAAGAGGGCATGTATTACATGGAGCAGTGGGTGTGGTGCATAAACAATGAATCTTGGATTCCTGAAAAAAGTAAAATAAAAAAAAAAGAAATTATATTTAACATGTCTTGACAAGCTGTAGACTGGTTCTCACTAATAATGTCTGAGAGAACATCTGAGGTTACCTTAACAGGAAACAAGGAGTTTGAACAATGGCAGTATCACTCAGTAGCATGTGAATTTTTTTTTTAATTTTTAATTTAATTTAATTTAATTTTTTTAGTGATGCAAGATTCATTGTTTATGCACCACACCCAGTCCTCCATGCAATATGTGCCCTCCTTAATACCCACCACCAGGCTCACCTATCCCTCTGCCGCTCCTCCCTTCCATACCCCTCACCATGAGAGACTGTGGACTCTGAGAAGCATGTGAATTTTTTTTTAATTTTATTTTTATTCTTTGCCCAAGGGGTACAGGTCTGTGAATCATCAGGATTACATCTTTCACAGCATTCACCAAAGCACAAACCCTCCCCAATGTCCATAACCCATCCACCCTATCCCTACCCTCCCACCCCCCAGTAACCCTCAGTTTGTTTTGTGAGATTTTTGAAGTGACCTTTTTTTTTAAAGTGATAAGATTCACTGAGATATGTATATTTCACTGTCCACTAAGAAGTCGCTTCACATTTTAGGCATCTCTCACCAAGAGGAATGATATCAATAATTCAGAACAGCTTGCTTCAAGGAGAAGCTCCAGCTCTGTGCAAAGTCATGGTTTTGGGAAAGACATGCCCTATTTACCTAAGTGTGCAAAAATGGAAGAATCTCAATGAAGAAGAATCTATAAGCAGAAGGGAGAAAGGTTTGGAAGCTGAACAAAAAGACCTGTTAAAAGCATCCAGGGAGCTTAGCATAATAAACCAAAGGCTTAAGCTAAAATAAGGCTCCATTCCAAGGAAGTGCACACCACTAGGTTTTACCACAATCTAGTCCTTTGGGCCACTAGTTCTTATTCCTTGAGGATTTGGGGCTCTTTGCTTATTCTCTACCATTGCTAGTGCATTTCTTCCTTTTTGATTTCAATAAGCACTTAGACAGTTAAAAAGCCTCCCTGCTCTCTGTGCCTCATGACCTTCCTGCCTCCAATGATCCTGCCCTCCACCTCACCTCAGCTACTTCCTGCAACCATCTAATCTCAGATTTTATCATTATGAATGACTCCATAATTTGATTTTGAGCACTGCACTCTGCAAGCTCCACTTGTTACTTCCCAGTTCACACTCTCCAGCACCTATACCACAGGCATTCAGAAGTTTGCAACCCATTGGTCTTACTATCCTGTAATGTCCTGTCGCCTTGAGGTTCTTACTTCTTGCCCTACTGTACTTATATTTTGTGATTCAATATTATAATCACTGTCTTGCATACACCCTTAGATCTCTTGCTAATCCCTCTATCTTATTCATCTGATGTCTTAGTTTGGGTTGCATGGAAACAGGTTCTGAGATAGGGATTTCACACAAGAATTAAACTGGAAAACACTCACCAGAACAACTCCCGTGGGCAAGTGAGGGGAACATGGTTGGACAGAAGCTTGTCCATCAACCACCATGATTGGGCAAGGGATTCCAAAAGATGTCACCAAAGGTCAGCTGGGTTCCAAGTATATTATTCCCATATTATTTGCATCTGATGACTGTAAAAGTTTGTTCTACTTCCATTTTTCCATTTTGAAGTTCCATGGGGCCAATCGGACCATCAGGGGCCAGTCCCTATCATCCTTCCCTCTTAGAAACATTTGGCACAGTTGGTCACTCCTTTCCCTTAGCCTTCTGAACTACTTCATAAACAACTTCATTTTGGGATCCTTCCTTGCACCTTCCTCATCTTTCTGAATTTTGGGATGCCTAAAGCTCAGTCCTGGACCTGTTTTCTTAATAATCTCATCAGTGTCCATAATTTTGCAAGCTATCTGTGTGCTGAGGGCTTCCATTTGTATCTCTCCCTGGACCTTTCTCTTGGCCTCAGTCTTGAATATCTCATTCCCTATTCTACATCTCCATTTGGATGTTTTTTAAGACATCACACAGTTAAATCAAAATGGATGAAATCTTACCATTTACATTGATGTAGATGGAACTATAGGGGATTAAGCTGAGCAAAATAAGTCAATCAGAGAAAGACAATTAACATATGCTTTCACTCATATGTAGAATATAAGATGCAGCACAGTGGATCACAGGGGAAGAGAGGGAAAACAGAATGGGAAGTCATCAGAGGGGGAGAAAAACCATGTTTTTCTGTTAAGTGGTCCCAAAGAAAATCTTTTATAACCTCCTCTCTCACAAGCCAATGCTTTACCTTGTAGAGTCACAGTGCTGTATTCCATCTTGTCCTTGGAGAATGTAACCATCAACCACACGGACTCCATAGAGTCCAGAGCCTGGGGAGTATTCTGTGCTTTCTCCTCAGTAGTGAGAGTCTGGAGTCATAGGCACTCTAGGACTAAGAAACACTCTGACCAGTGACTGTGCATCTCTTTGTGTATTAAATAGAACTACACAATTATCAGTCTCTTTCTTTTGATATTGTACCTTCTCCTTCTCTTTGGTGGATACACAGGCACAATGGAATTTCAGCATCTACCTGATGGATGTCATCATAGGCCAAGGGTTCCATGATACCAGAAGTCCAAAAGAGGAGGCTGAAGAGCAAACTATCAGTGGAATCTTCCAATGCCAAAGCATGGAGTTAACGCATATCTTCTGGTCATACACTGGAATGTCACCTGAATTGAGAGGTCATAGCACTGAGAAGGGTCTGACCAGTGTGGAGGAATTGGGAAATGTGGGTATGAATGCAGCATTTTTCTTTCTTATTTATGATCTAGTCAGCATGTCCCCTGAGCTAAGGAAACACCAGGGCATTGACTGAAAATGAAACAAACAAAAACACTTTTCAATATTCCATGGGTTCAAGTGTTTTTTGCTTTGTCTTGATTGATTTTCCTCAGGACTTAAAGTCCATGTTTACTGATTTGGGATTTCCAACCTGGTTACAGGGGACAGATGTTTTTAAATTGCTTTGTGTCTGATTCAGGACTAGGCATTCACTAAGCACTTAATTAATGCCAGCTGGTTGCTGGTTGGGTACTGTTTGAGATACCTAGCAAGGTTTCTGAGAAATGAAGCAAGGGAAGGAAATGTTCTTGGGAAACCAAAGCACCACTGACATCCTGAATACCTAGGCTTATCTCTCACCAAGCAGGTTTAGTGGGGTAAAGGACTTAATAAAAGATTCAAAAGCCATAGGCAGTCTCAGTTCTGAGTGCTTTACTCAGTGTCTCTTTATATACATTTGAAATTCATGCAATATGGCCATATTTGAATAAAGTTTATTTCAACTTGGCCACTAAAGCAGGGAGCATGAAATGACTATGTGTAGGGTAAGAGGATTTTGAGGGTGGGATGGTGATAAGCATTCTACAAAACCCTAGAGTTAGAGTAGGAAACAAATGTAGAACTTATATTATGAAATAAAATCTTCTGTGATCTCATGGTCAGGTTCAGGAGGAGAGACTATTGCCCTGGACACAGTGAGATGAAATGACTCTTCCTTTCTTCACTACTGTGTGGGTGCCAAAAATAGAGGGAGGCCTGGCACATTGTGTGAAGAACACAGAGAATGGGCTAGGGGTGTAGGGTGTGCCTGCTGGGCACCAGGCATTGGTCTACACCAATCTGGCCCCATGTTGTGGGAGCCTCATGACGGCCCTGAAGGACAATGCTCTTACAGGATGAAAGACAGGAGCCTGGGAAATGACCAGGTGAAATAGCCTTTTTAAAGATTTTCCCTCCCTTTAAATGAGATCATATATAACATGATTAGGATGGTGACTGGAATACAGACTAAAGACATTTAAGCCCTTGGTTTTATACTCCCTATTTTACAGATGACCATCTTGAAGCTCAAAGTAAGAACTGAATGATTTCCAGGAAAGTACTGGTTCAACCAGAGCTGCCTTATTCCAAGCCTTGTCTTTCCATGATGCCCTGGTTCCAAGAACAACACAACACATCTATAATAAGATGTTTGAAATCGGAAGTAATTTCTACTGGTTCAAAATATGTGAAGCTTATTTAGAATCATTATTCTTTGTTTTGTGTAGAGATGCCAGAATTAGTAACATTAAAGTAATTAACCACGAAATTATCCCCACTTTATAATAGCACACCTGTAGAATAGTATTTTACATGTAAATTAATAGTAGGTGAGTTCAACAGGACTCACCTTAAAATGAGTCCCAAGGAATCCCTAATGAGTGACTATTTATTTTAGCAATTCCAGAAACTATGCAAAGTGTGGGTAATTACCAAACACATCTGAAGGGGGAAAAAATCTACCTTTAAGCATGCCGCAAGTACACAAATGATCCCTTGAAATTTATATGCTTTCAATTTCAGGAACAGACGTTCTTCTCTATCATCTTTGCATGTATCTTCACATGTTGTCATTACTTGTTATCTAAATGCAGTGAAGATTATTTGAAGAAACTCTTGTTAATTTAAACCTAAAAGGTAGATGGAAAATTCATCATCCTGTCTGATTGTAAGGGTAATACACTGGTCCTTTAGCATCTGAACCAGTTGATAATGTAGAGGAAACATAATTGGAACAAAATGACCAGAAATTAGAGGCATTGGCCAATTAAAGTTTACCTCTTTCTTTGGTTTACTAATAGAACACCTTAAGCCAGGCTAGGTGCTTTGGGTTAGGGGTGGAGGGGAGGGAGAATGGTAGAATCACTAACATTCTCCATAGCATTTATATTGCCCTTTGTAATTCACATTAATTCTCACTTTGATCCTTGCTATCAGGTGAACAAAGAGTTTAGTCCCATTTTACATTATAATTAAACCGAGGCCTAGGGGTTAAATGATGAACTGCACACCTCCCCCACAGGATGAACAGAGCTGGGATTTAATCACAGATCTGATAACATGTGTTTCTATGTTCCAATTTAGAAAGGTCTTAGAGCTTACTTAATCTAACTCAGTGTTTGATACAGAAATCTCCTATATTGTAAATTGAGTGTAGTAAGTATTCAATAAATACTGGCTGTATAAAGAGTAAGACGGACCATCTGATCTTGAAGAACTTACTTCTGACAGAGCAGACAATAGAGGACAGAGACCAAGAGGGTGACTTGGAGTGGGCTGCAATGAAGGTGTAGCCCCCTTCAAAAGTGGGGAAGCAGAGGATGGAGTTGGGGGTATTTGGACAAGAAGACAGCACCCCAGGTGTGTCTCAGGGAGGAAAAAGCAAATACTGGGCTGAGAAAGAGGAAAGGCATGTAGCAGACACAAGAGCAAATGGACAACAGAGAGGCAAGAAATGCCCAGCATGTTCAGAACAGTGAGTTAAGTTTTGAGACACATATCAAAGGCATGGTGTTCAGCCTGAGACATGAGGGAGAACAACATGCCAGGGCATGTGCACTCTGTTTGCAGCCAAGGGAGCTTCCAGGTCAATGGCGTCATGTAGCAATGAGAGGACATGCATTTGCAGAATTCTTTTATAAAGTAGAAAGTTTTAAGAAATCTCATGACTTGATTCTTACTTACAATCTGATATTAGTCTTCAGTAAGAGAAAAAGTAGGGGATTGTGTGTAAGCTGTAATGTGTAGTTTTTTTTTTTTAGATTTTATTTATTTATTTGACACAGAGAGAGAGATTACAAGTAGGCAGAGAGGCAGGCAGAGAGACAGGGAGAGGAGGAAGCAGGCTCCCTACTGAGCAGAGAGCCCGATGCGGGCCTCAATCCCAGGACGCTGAGATCATGACCTGAGCCGAAAGCAGAGGCCTTAACCCACTGAGCCACCCAGACGCCCGAGTAATGTGTAGTTTTTTAATTTTAACTTTTTTTTTGTACTGCAGCCAGTAATGGACAATTGTTAATAGCTGTGGTTAGTAAAAACTCAGCTGGTATATACAATGGAGAAAAAATAAAAAACAATGAGGAATTTGATTATGAAGTACTGATGGTATTAAGATGGTGGGAGACCAAAAGACACAGAATGCCCTAATTCAGTCTCAAATCACAGCTGTTCCTTCCATAAGACTCCCCATTATGGTGCCAACCATCTCCATTTGCATGGAGCTAAGGAATTTCTCAGAATGCAAGTCTTTCAGTGTTAAAACAGAAAGTCCCAGGTAACCTGAGACAAGTTAGTCACTCCATCCCCATATATGCACAAAAGTCAGAGCACAAAGGAATCCGTAATTTCTCTTTATTTGGGCATTTTTTGCTAAAACTTTACTCTTTTAGCATAACCAGTGCAATAGAAGAGAAAAGGAATTCCAGTTCCCTATTGTACATATCAATGCACATGAACTTCCAGCCTGTGGTCAATCTGCCCACTGGTTCCTGTCTTAAAAACTAGGCCAATCATTTTATCATCCCCTCTTCTTGGGGAGAACGGGTGGGATACGGCTTTGTCATCATATAGACTGGTAAGACAAGTCCACACTCTTAAGACAATATTTGAAGAAAGGACTGAATAGAAGCATTATGCTGAACCGTCTAGTTCTCTGCAGAAGAATTTTAGGCAAACAGAATTACAAATGCAAAGATGTGGAAGTGGTGGTGCTGATTTGTTCCAGTCAGTGGGGAGGCCAGTGTGGCTGGGGAAAACGATGACAATGAGAGCAGAGTAGAGGCTGCAGGCCATGATGGAAAGGGCTTCAGTGGTTTCTGTGCACATCCACAGGAAGGGTGTGCCAGAACTTGTCTGATTTGCAGAGAAGTGCCTGCCAATAATTAAACAAACAAACAAACAAACAAATAAATAACAAATTTTCATAATAAAAACTTTATTTTAGATTTTTGTTTCCCAGTAAAATTGAGAGAAAAGTACAAAGAGTTCCCTTATGTCCGCGGGTCCACACACATACATAGCTTTCCTTATTATCAATATCTCTCCCACACTAGTACATTTGCTACAATTGATCAAGCTACATTGACATCATAATCCCCCATGCTTCATTGTTTGCCTGAAAGTTCACTTGGCTTGAACAAGTTTATAATGACATGTGTGCATCATTAGAGTATCATACAAAGTATTTTCATTGTGCTAAATAAATACCCTCTGTCCTTGCTCAACACCTGGCAACCACTGATATTTTTACTGTCTCTATCAACTTGCTTTTCTAGAATATCTTATAGTTGGCATCATACAATCAAGTGTGGTTTTCAATGTGTCAATTTTGCTTTCATATACATATTTATGATATACATTTTAATTTCTTAGGCGTTAATTCTATAAGTGTAAATGACTTGGATAGATCCCCTACAGAGGTCCTGAGGCTTGCTAACAACATGGCCTCTTACTCAGATATCCTTTTAATTTTTCTACATCTAAATGCAAATGCTCACAGGAACAAGACAAGTAACCTAAGTCAATCATATGGACTAAATATGAGAAATCAGAGAAAACAAGTAGGACAAGCTCTCACTTCTACGAGGAAATGTCCTTTCTTCCATTTTTCTGGCCCTAGGTATTCTTGGTCTAGCTTTCACTGAACAACTCTTATTTTCATGCTATTTTTTATTGTGATTGAATGTACATAACATAAAATTTTATATTTTAACCATTTTTAAGTGCATAGTTAAATAACATTAAGTACATTCACCTTGTTCTGCAAACATCACCACCCTCCGTCTCCAGAACTTTTTCATCTTCCTAACTGAATTTCTATCCCCGTTAAGTACTAACGCCCCAGTTCCTTCCTTTCCCAGCCCCTAACAACCACCATTCTATTTTGTGTGTCTATGAATCTGACTACTCTAAGTTCACTCCAGCACTTCTGAAACAGTCAGAGAGACAAATAATTATTTTTCTATCTTAGAAGAAATAGGAGGAGGAGGGGCAGTGGAAGAGAAGGGCACTGGGGAAAAAAAAACACAGCCTTGACAAATGGTAAGTTGGCTTTCAGCCTTATGTTGCAGAGAAGTGGTAGGAAATATGGGGATGGCCAGGCACTCCAGTTTGCCTGGGATCAGGGTATTTCCCAGGACACAGAATTTTTAGTGCTAAAAGTGGGGGGGCAATTGTAGGAAAGCTAGCATGGCTGGTCACCCTAAATTCTACACAATAAAGAGGGAGAAAATTACCCAAAGGAACCCCTCACTTTTGTCCAGGCGATTGTTTCCACATGGAAATATAGAACCAGTCATTGTCAAAATTATAATTTTTTAAGAGAAACCAGGCCTTTGGGTTTTTATAAGATTTTATGGGATGGGGCGCCTGGGTGGCTCAGTGGGTTAAAGCGCTGCTTTCAGCTCAGGTCATGATCTCAGGGTCCTGGGATCGAGGCCCACATCGGGCTCTCTGCTCAGCAGGGAGCCTGTTTCCTCCTCTCTCTGCCTGTCTCTCTGCCTACTTGTGATCTCTCTCTCTCTCTCTGTGTCAAATAAAGAAATAAAATCTTTAAAAAAAAAAGATTTTATGGGATGGGGCACCTGGGTGGCTCAGTGGGTTAAAGCCTCTGCCTTCAGCTCGGGTCATGATCTCAGGGTCCAGGGGATCAAGCCCCGCATCAGGCTCTCTGCTCAGCAGGAAGCCTGCTTCCTCCTCTCTCTCTGCCTGCCTCTCTGCCTACTTGTAATATCTCTCTCTCTCTCTCTCTCTCTCTCTCTCTCTCTCTGTCAAATAAATAAATTCAATCTTAAAAAAATTTATGGGAAATGTTTCTTTTATCCCCCACGTGCAATTAGGTACAAAAAGAAACTGTACCACTATGGGGGCCAAGCAGCCCAGTCCTGGCCACCTTCTTCACACCCTCAGCCTTCTAAAGCTTCTGCATGAAGTATGTGGGAACAAACACAGGGACATGAATCTCACTTTAATTCTGGGGTAATTAGCTGCCTGAACTCACTGTAAACCAGGTTTGTATTTGTGGTATGGACATATCAATTCCAACAAAACTATGATGTGCAGATACCTTTCTGATAGTGTGATGGCACTAGAATCCACTCAGACATTTATCCCAACAGCTAAGGCACTGGGAACTATCTATGTATAAAAAAGTGCACGCAATAAGTTCAAAGATCCCACAATTACATTCCTCGTCATCCTCAAAAGGAACAAGTAATGGGTTCTGAGAATGACCTCTGGTCAGTGCCAGATATTTCTCTTCTCCCTACAGCCTTCTGCTTTCCATCAGTACCCACAGATTTGTTTCCTTCACCAGTTTTCTGCTGAGCTTCCTTCATTCACTCCTAGGGTCAAGCTCCTCTTTACTCTATTGCTTGCTATTTTTGGTGTGTTTGAATCTGACACTGCAGGTTCCTGCCCAACTACCTCCTTTGGCAATAGGAGTACAGTTCAAGGCTACTTCTTTGTGTTATAACACCTTTCAGATGTGTCTAAGTTGAGTACATTTTCCCTTCTGGGCATGGATGTAGGAACAGATTTTCCATAACCTGTGCACACCTGGCTGGGTGCTGTCTTCAGGCTTTCTGTTTTGACTTCCCCTGATCAATGTCCTGGGTGGTCCCCTTGCACATGGCTGACTCATCATGACACTCACTCTGCTGGCTTGTCTTAGCTCCCTATCTGTCACTGTCAGTCACTGAATAGGTCACTGTCAGTCCAATTCAAGAGCTCTTCTATACAACTGAAAATACCTAGAAAGCCCTCTTTCTCCTTCTCCCTACTGCATGTGTTATGACTGAAGCACACCCAACTCCCCTAGTGACTGATGACTTGCTATAGAAGTGCAGAAAAATATAATTTATAACCTTAAACAATATAATTAATATCAAAATGATGTGTGTAGGAAGTTATTGCATTAAACAAATCTTATTGTTAATCTCAAAGTTATGTAAAGTTATTAAATTTCTGAGTCCACAATGTCCCCATGTTTAAGGCAGTGGCATGTGTAAATGGCACGTTTCAGATATTTCTGTTTTTAATGCTCTGATCTACCTCGTAACAAATCAAATCCAGCCAAGCCTATGTAATTTTAAAATAAAACCAATTTCAGTCCACTTCATGGAGATTGGACCTGGAATATTAAATCTTTCACCTATGAGTTTTGTTATCTGAATGTGTTCTAACTTTTGTCTTAGTTACATTCTGTGACAACTTCAAAGATGGGCTACTCCGTTTGTTCAGAACTTTGGAAGGTGCTGTCCCTGCCTGGGGATATTACCAGCAATAAAACATACCTTCATTTTAAATTTTTCTTTTATCATCATGTGATTCTTTAGAACTATGTAGAGATATTGCCTGACTCCATCACACAGGCTTGAGTGAATCGTGTGATCCCTGAAGTAGCCAGCAGGATAACTGAGGATGACTATTAACATAGGGATATGATTGGCTTTGCTTTTCCAGAATCTTCCCATGATGAAGGCCAGGCATGGACAGAGTTTTGGCATTAGAAGAATGCTATGACTCATGTTTAGAGGGGCAGGAAAGGCAGCAGAACATGGAATGAAGACCACTTTGGACCTCAGTCTTGTTTCAGGTCTTGCTGAAAGAAGATAAGAATAATATGAGATTTTCAACAACATGAGCATCTCATTTGACTCTCCTGGAGCAACCACCATTTCTTGAAATTATGTCCCTGCTTCTCTTGGGCACTTCTGCCTTCCTGGCTTCTCCTCATCTGCACAGACTTCTCTATCCCTGCCCACAATTTACATAAAATTAATCCTCAGGTTCCAACAGCAAAAGACATATTTTAACTCTAAGTTGTCATACTTCACTTTGACGTATGTCAGAATTGTTATAACATTAAAAACCCCTCCTTTGTCTTTAACTTCCTTGACCCTAAGCTCTTAAATTCTCCACCTGTCCTTTCAACCACTTGCACAACTAACTTTCCTTCAGCCGTCCAACGGATGGAAGCATATCCAAGTCTAGCCCTTGATCCTTTTTTTCTATTATTCTTGGTCTTACATTCATATCTATAGTTTGTTGCCACTTTTGAGGAAAAGCTACCAATCTATACTCTAAAACCTCAAAACCATTCTGCCTGCTCTTCCTTACATGTATTCTTGCTGTTTTGTTTTGCTTTGTTTTTTTAAATATCCATTAGGGGTTGCCTTACTTTCTCTGTCATTAAGACTTGGAAAACTCAATATTTTTCATTTCCAGCTTCTCACATCTAATCAACCACAGAATAATTTCATCTCCACATCTGCAATATCCCATGTCATTGCTTCCTTCTTTCCCTTTCAATTATCATTGCCCTAGTGTGAGTTTTCATGAAATTAACCTAGATGGAGTCAAGAGTCACTTGTCTTCTAAACTAGTTCCTTCTACTTGCAATTCTATCAAACACAACTATCGCAAGATAGGAGGCTGCAGATTGCTATGGACATCGGATTCTCTGTACATGGCTTGAGCTGAACCAGATGATTCTAAACTTCTTCCATCAGTAATGAAAGTGAAACTGCTAAGCTTCAAAATAAAAACTTTCCACTATCAGTTCTATTTTGTTTTCCAGGCTAATCTCATACAAAACCTCTTCAACTCTCCTCCACACTCCTACCACTAATCCCACCCCTCAGCCCCCTGAAGCCTTCCCATAAGACCATATAATTATAATTTAATATATTACTCTATGTTCATGAAGATAACTGTACTCTTAATTCCCTTCACCTATTTCACCCATCCCCCATCCACCTACCCTTTGGTAACCATCACTTTGTTCTCTATGGTTAAATCTGTTTTTTGGTTTGTCTCCTTTTTTTCCCCCTCCTTTTGTTCATTTGTTTTGTTTCTTAAATTCTACCTATTAGTGAAATCATACAATATTTGCCTTTCTCTGATGACTTATTTTGCTTAGCATTATGTTCCCTAGCTCCATTCATGCTGCTGCAAATGGCAAGATTTCATTCCTTTTTATGGCTGAATAATACTTCAACACACACACACACACACACACACACACACACACACACACACACACACACACACACTACATGTTTATCCATTCATCTATCGATGGATATTTGGGCTGCTTCCATAATTTGGCTATGGTAAATAATGCTATAAACATACAGGTGCAGGTATCCTTTTGAATTAGTGTTTTTTGTATTTTTTAGATAAATAACCAGAAGTGCAGTTACTGAATCTAGGGTAATTCGATTTTTAACTATTTTGGAGAACCTCCATAAGGTTTTCCACAGTGGCTGGACCAGTTTGCATTACCACCAAAAATGTACAAGGGTTTATTTTTCTTCACATATCTTTGCCAACACTTGCTGTTTCTTGTGTTGTTGATTTTAGCCATTCTGACAAGTGTGAGGTGATATCTCATTACTTTATATTTAACAATTTAAATTATTTCATTTTTTTCAAAGTAGCTATACCATTTTGCATTCCAACGACCAATGTGTGTAAGTTCCAATTTCTTCACATCCTTTACAATACTTGGTATTGTATGTTGTTTTGATTTTCATCATCCTCGTGGCTATGAAGTGGTATTTCATTGTGATTTTTTTTTTACTCTTGATGACAACATTTTTTAAATGTATCTTTTTATTTATTCAGTAATCCAAGATTCCTTGTTTATGCATCACACCCAGTGCTCCAGGCAATATATGCCCTCCTTAATACCCACCACCAGGCTCACCCTTCCCCCCATCCCCCTCCCCTCCATAACCCTCAGTTTGTTTTCAGAGTCCACAGTCTCTCATCTTTCATCTCCCCCTCTGATTTACCCCAATTCACTTTTCCTTTCCTTCTCCTAAAGTTCTCCATTTTATTCCTTATGCTACACAAGTGAAACCATATGATAATTGACTTTCTCTGCTTGACTTATTTCACTCAGCATAATCTCCTGCAGACCCATATATACAATGGAATATTACACAGCCATCAGAAGGGATGACTACCCATTGTGATTTTGTTTTACATTTCCCTGATAACTAATGATGCCAAGTATTTTTTAATTGTGCTTATGGTCATTTGTGTATCTCCTATGAAGAAATATGTAATCAAATCCTTTGCCCATTTTTATTTATTTTAAGTTAGAAAATTTGAGTATAGTTAATGCACAATGTTACATTAGCTTCAGGTATACAACATATTGATTTAATAAGTTTATATGTAACACCACACTGACCATAATGTAACCATACTATGGTATCCCTATGCTGTGTTTATTCATTCCATAACTGGAAGCCTGTACCTCCCCCACCCCACATAACAATTTTTCCCAACCCTCCCCCACTCTGCCTTCTATGAATCATGTTTGTTTTTTGTATCTACAGATTTGATTCTGTTTTGTTTGTTTATTCATTTGTTTTGTTTTTTCAGAGTCTACATATAAGTATTTGTCTTTCTCTGTCTGACTTATTTCACTCAGTATAATGCCCTCTAGGTCCATCCATGTTTTTGAAAATAGCAAGATCTCATCCTTTTTTATTCCTTTGCCTATTTTTAATTGAGTTGTTGTTTTTAAGAGTTCTTTATGTATTCTCAATGCAAGTCCCTTTTCAAATGGTTTGAAATATATTTTCCCATTCTTGGTGCTCTTTTCTTTTCTTGATTATTATTATTTTTGAAGAACAGACACTTTTAATTTTAAAGAAGGACTACTTGTCTATTTTTTCTTTTGTTGTTTGTGCTTTGGGTGTGTTATCTAACAAGCTGATATACTAAGGGAGCTAGACAGGAACAGGTAGGTGGTGTCTGCTTTCCCCTCTGTAATGCAAGTTCCACAGGGCATCATGTTTTGTCTATGAACTACAAATCTAGAAAAACATCTAACACAGAGGTGCTCAATAACTATTTATTGAATAAATAAATGAATGAATAAATAAAATGTGGGTTTAATGGGGAGTGAAATAGGAGTATAATTAGAAGGAACTCCAAATAGAGGAACTCCAAATCTCTTTTTTAAGATGAAGAGTTGAGCATGTTTACAGATAGGGATGAGAGGCAGTTGGAAAACAGTGAATATATAGAAAAAAATAGATTCAGAAATGGAGGGAATAGAAAGGGACCCCAGATTGAGAATGAATTGGCAATGGAGGGTCACCTCCACAGAAACAAAGATTTATGTCACTTGAGAAGGGTGCTCAAACCTGGGGGTTTGTCTTTGTTTAGTGTTTGTTTGCCCTGAGGGGGGTGATGCAATATGCCTGCCTGAGGGTGTGGAGCTTGCAGAGGAGGCAAAGTAGAACCATCACTAAGAATAAATAAGCAATTCTGAGTCCTTGCAGGAGACCCAGGGGAGGTGAATACTTACCATTTTCTTGCTATCAATCCCCATACCTGGGAGATTATTTTTCCCACAAGTTCTCTGTACCACAGGATATAGGAGAAACAGAGAATCTGCACTCTGTGCTGAAGGAATGCTTCCTGCACTCAGATTTCTGCAGTGTGCAATTGGCGCTGGACTCTAAGACATGTGGCTACCCAGTACATTTGTCTGGATCATGGAAGTGTCCCCAGTCTAGTCCTGCCTCAGCATCTTTCTATGGTATTATCCAGAAATGCACTTGATAGAGTGTATTTGGCCTCATTTTCCCTTTATCATCTTGGACTAAAATGTTGTCATTCCTGATGGTATGTTGTAAAAGCAAGAATTTATTCCTAATGTGTATTCTCCTTTTCACAGTAAGTACTAATGCCAAAAATAAACCACTGCCTACATTGAAAGCAAACTGAGTATTTAACAACTGAATTTGAGTGTGGCCAAAGAAATTAGATGAAATTGTGGAGAAGCATATTGTCCCAACACAGTGTTGCTACCCAGAGTGGAGAGGAGCTATTTGTAGCTATTAGCTGGCTCAGATTATGTTTTGATTATGTTATGAAAATGACTTACAGATGGCAGCAAAATGTGTGTCTGACTCCAGGCAAGGGGACATGAATTAGCTGTCACATACCAAACAAAAAAAACAAAAACAAAAACAAAAAACAAAACTCACGCGTATTCTAAGCAAAATGGCGTTTTGAAGTAAAATGTTCCCACAAGAAACAGGGGTTTGTATCTTCACTAAAGAGAAGACAAAAGTGAAAAAAAAATTACAGTTGAAATCTCTTAGTTTCTGTTTTAATTTGTATGGACTGACTCTAATTGTGGTCCCCATGTTACACTAGATACTTGGAGTCAATTGGGTTTATTCGTTCCCCAAACTGAAGGTGTCCCTTAGGAACTGTGGAGTTCACATATCATAAGGGAAACTTTATGCATTGTATAAGACTTGTGACATTTTTAGCACCTTTCACTAGCCAATTTTGGAATCAGGTTTTTATAGCTCCAACAGAGAAATCTATGCTTCCTGTCCCTGATAACCAGGAATAAAAGGGAAGTTCACTCATATTTATACATTTAACTCTATGAAAATGATAAATAGGAGAAAAATTGTATTTAAACTGAATAAAATTGTATAAAAAGGTATTTTTAAAATGAAGATTTGATTTAGGTTTGAGTGAGAGTTGAATAATCTAAATATTGCCTTCATTAAGCAACTGGAATGCAGAGGCACCTGATCTTGGTTAAGCTACTTGCACTCGTAAATGTTAGAATTTGACAGTATTAGTAAAATTATATTCATTAATGTCAATTGCATGCGGTGAAAACTCTCTTTATTGTGTTTATGTAAACAGTGTTTCCTGAATTCATGTGGCAAACAGTAATTATAGATACATTCATATTTTGAGGTTGAATGCACTCTATCTACAAATGGTGTAGTAGTGATTCTCCCAAGATTGTCATTATCAAATTTCTAGATTAAAAAAAAGAAAAAAGTTAGCATCCTCCAGGCTAAGGTCCCTTTAGACTTCTGAGCAGCTTCCAGTTGGCTACTGAGGAGATTTCATATAAAGCAGCTTCTGGCCATGTCTCTCTCTTCCCAAGTATACTAAAAATATGCAAAAGTGATGGGTGCCAAACTAGCTCTGATGGAGGCAACCGCTACTTGGTGGTATGTCTGCACAAATCATCTCACAAAGTAACTTGATTTCCCCAATTTCCCTAAAAATACCCCTAATTTTCCTCTTTTTTTTTCCTTTGCCCCTGTTACCACACATGATGACTCATCACATATTTTTAGGACCCTTTAAATCGGAATAAGGTGTTCCTGTCTCCAGTGCAGATGCACCTCAAGTGATTGTGGTAGGCCCAGCTTATGGTTTTCTTAACAGTCAGCCCACTCCTTTTCCTTTTGAAGATAATTCAGTTGTTTAAGGTATTCATCCTTCTCCATGAATCCATGGCTTATCTAGTCTCAAGGAGTGTGTCTGGATTAGTATAAGTCAACCACATCAATTTAATACTCCTTGCTAGTGAGTCCTTTAGGCATAAGAATAGGATACAAATCTGGCCAGGAGACACAAGAGGGAATCTACAGGGGTATGTGTGCCTGAGAAAGATTTTTCCCTCTTATAAGAAATAATAACACTAGACGTTAGGTGAAATGTGAAAAGGCTGAAGATATTGGAGCCACCTTGCAACCATGAGGAGTTCTCACAGGAGAACAACCCAACATATAGATTAAAAAGATAAAAAGATCCTGAGTTGTTGATATTTTTGAGATTCTGTGTTAACCAACCACTGTTTCAAGACTTTTTGTTGTATGTAAGATATTTTCTTTAAATAAATCAGGACTTTACTTACAGCCAAAACATCTAAAATGATCATCTTTGCCAAAAGCAAATTGATTGGGCACCTGGGTGGCTCAGTGGGTTAAAGCCTCTGCCTTCGGCTCAGGTCATGATCTCAGGGTCCTGGGATCCAGGCCAGCATTGGGCTCTCTGCTCCGCAGGGAGCCTGCTTCCTCCTCTCTCTCTCTCTTCCTGCCTCTCTGCCTACTTGTAATCTCTTTCTCTCTGTGTCAAATAAATAAATAAAATCTTTTAAAAAAAAGCAAATTGATTATTTTACTTATGTTTAACACTCCCACTGATTTTCCACTGTCCCTGGGGTATTCTTAGGTATAACAGGTGGGGCCCTCTGAGACCCAACTCACTTCTCCATCATTAGAATTTTTTTTCTTAGCTTCACACTTCATCACTGCCATTCCCACACAAACAATAGTCATACAAAGCCATACAATTTCCTTGCAGATTCCTGAATTTACCATGTAATATTTTATTGTAATGCCTCCACACAGGTTTTGCTACCTTCCTAGAACATCCTGCCCACTTTTGACTTAGCTGAATTATTCAAAATCAACTCTTCTTCTGGATTAAGTCAATGTCTCCTGAGGTGCAGTTCTCCAGTCCCCTCTTTTGCTTGGCTGGATGGTCCTTACTTTGTCTTTCTTCAGACTTTTGTGTATCCTCTACCCTAGAGTCATGTTCCTGTGCCCTTCACTATTACTGACATCAGAAGCCAACTCAGAAGTCATGACCATGAAAATCAGGGACTAGTCTGACTTGCAGATTCTTCCCAGGCCTACTGAGTTCATGATGCTTAATGGGCATAAGTAACGTGACAATTTAGGAAAACCATATTTTATTACTGTACATGTCATCCATGTATTTTCATATTGTAACACTTTTCAAAGTCCACTTTTAACTCAGTATCTGTGTGTCCAGTTCATCACTATGTCATCCATGCCACTTAATTGTTGGGGAACCAATATCAGCAAATGAGATGTATTTGCTCTCAAGTTTCTCATTGGGTGGTCTTGTTATCCCTACTGGGTTAGGATGGGCAGCACCAGGCAGTCAGCCTGGTTTTTCAGGTTCACTCTCCCCTCTGGATCTGAGCATACTGCTTACAGACTGGCCAGCCTCATCAGTTGCCAGCATCAGGAGACAAAGGAAACAGCAAGATCAAATCAGTCTTTCACAGGAAAGAAGGCAAAGAAGCCTATCTCATTATCCAATTATACCCCAATCACCCAAGTAAATGGGCAAGGCCCAATGGTAATAAGAAATCCAGTGTCACTCAAAGTGAATTAACCATCACAAAAGAAAAATTAAAAAGTAGAGGCAGTGGAGGCCAAATTTGTGACACAAGTTAGAGAACCTTGTTCAAAGAGTTGTGAACCTAGGGAAGCCCCTTCTAGTCCTATTTGACTATCATGAGAATGGGTATTCTCATCCTCTGATATTAGACTGTAAACTTTTGAGGGCATATCCTATTTTATTATTTTGTGTATCTCCAGAACAAAGGAATTGCAAAACATCTCTCTACCTGGCAAAGTGTCTGGGTTATAGCTGGCATTCACTAAATATTTTTTGGATAACTGAATTAATTTAGTATTAATCATTTCTTGTTCTTTTGAGTGTCTCCCTTACCTCTATATCTCCTGTGTTCTCAACAGCCTCATGCTATTTTCCTGACTGTTCACTCTTTGAGTTTTTGTAAGTTTATTCATTTTTGGAGTTCATATCTTTTTACCTAAAATCTCCATACCCGCAAGAATACAGGATGTGAAGCAAAAATGGGCTCTATACTTCCTACCTGGCAAGAAAGTGATATAGAGCACCTCTTATGTGCCAGGCACTTACATGGTTCCTGCTATTATGCAACAAAGAGCTCCACAGGGAATATAAGTAGATATGCTTATAGGATTCTAGAACAACAGACAATGGTGCAGCCACTGGGTCAGCTGGGTAGGGGGATTTGGGGAAGATTTCAAAAAGGAAAGGACATAAGAATTGATATTTGAAGAAAAGTGAAAGGGTCCAAGGCAGAAAATCAGCTAAGAGGATAAGTGGACAACGAAACAGTTGAAATGATATGGATGTAGAAGGGATAGGTGTGGTTTATCTATTTTGGTGGTAACAGCCCCATAGTCTTTTTTTTTTATTTTATTTTTATTCTTTGCCCAAGGGGTACAGGTCTGTGAATCATCAGGCTTACATCTTTCACAGCACTCACCAAAGCAAAAACCCTCCCCAATGTCCATAACCCATCCACCCTATCCCTACCCTCCCACCCCCCAGTAATCCTCAGTTTGTTTTGTGAGATCCGGAGTCTCTTATGGTTTCTGTCCTTCCCCATCCCATCTCNCCCACCCTGCCCCTCAAGTTCCTCATATCAGAGAGATCATATGATAATTGTCTTTCTCTGATTGACTTATTTCGCTCAGCATAATACCCTCCAGTTCCATCCATGTCATTGAAAACGGCAAGATTTCATTTCTTTTAATAGCTGCATAGCATTCCATTGTATATATATACCACCTCTTCTTTATCCATTCATCTGTTGATGGACATCTAGGTTCTTTCCATAGTTTGGCTATTGTGGACATTGCTGCTATAAACATTCGGGTGCACGTGCCCCTGAGGATCACTACCTTTGTGTCTTTAGGATAAATACCCAGTAGTGCGATTGCTGGGTCGTAGGGTAGCTCNACTGTTTTCCAGAGTGGCTGCATCAGCTTGCATTCTCACCAACAGTGTAGGAGGGTTCCCCTTTCTCTGCAACCTCGCCAACATCTGTCGTTTCCTGACTTGTTGATTTTAGCCATTCTGACTGGGGTAAGGTGGTATCTCGCTGTGGTTTTGATTTGTATTTCTCTGATGCCAAGTGATGTTGAGCACTTTCTCATGTGTCTGTTGGCCATTGGGATGTCTTCTTTGGAGAAATGTCTGTTCATGTCTTCTGCCCATTTCTTGACTGGGTTATTTGTTTTATGGGTGTTGAGTTTGAGAAGCTCTTTATAGATTTTGGATACTAGCCCTTTATCTAATGTCATTTGCAAATATCTTCTCCCATTCTGTCAGTTGTCTTTTGGTTTTGTTGACTGTTTCCTTTGCTGTGCAAAAGCTTTTAATCTTGATGAAGTCCCAATAGTTCATTTTTGCCCTTGCTTCCCTCACATTTGGTGATGTTCCTAGGAAGACGTTGCTGCGGTTGAGGTCGAAGAGGTTGCTGCCTGTGTTCTCCTCGAGGATTTTGATGGATTCCTTTCTCACATTGAGGTCTTTTATCCATTTTGAGTCTATTTTTGTGTGTGGTGTCAGGAAATGATCCAGTTTCATTGTTCTGCATGTGGCTGACCAGTTTTCCCAACACCATTTGTTGAAGAGACTGTCTTTTTCCCACTGGACATTCTTTCCTGCTTTGTCGAAGATTAGTTGACCATAGAGTTGAGGGTCCATTTTTGGGTTCTCTATTCTGTTCCACTGGTCTATGTGTCTGTTTTTGTGCCAGTACCATACTGTCTTGATGATGACGGCTTTGTAATAGAGCTTGAAATCTGGAATTGTGATGCCGCCAACTTTGCTTTTTTTTTTCAACATTCCTTTGGCTATTCGGGGTCTTTTCTGGTTCCATATAAATTTTAGGATTATTTGTTCCATTTCTTTGAA
>LNAC01002206.1:9214-24375 GCA_002007465.1 Ailurus styani | reverse complement strand
TTTTATGTTTACTTACAATCTATGCCTGTCCTTTGGTGAAATGGCCTTTTAGATCTTTTGTCCATTTTTTAATTAGGTTTTCTTATTGATGTATTCTAAAAGGTTTTTGTCTATTTGTTTTGTTATATTAGTTATAAGACCTTTATCAGAGGGATGCCTGGGTGGCTCAGTCAGTTAAACATCTGCCTTTTGGCTCAGGTCATGATCTCAGGGTCCTGGGATCAAGCCCCAAGTCAGACTCCCTGCTCAGTGGGGAGTCTGTCTCTTCCTCTCCCTCTGCTCCTCCTCCTGATTAATGCTCTATCTCTCCCTCAAATAAATAAACATAATCTAAAAAAAAAGACCTTTAGCAGATATATGTTTTGCATATATATTTTACCATGTCTAGAAATTGTCCTTTCATTTATTTGGCAGTGACATTTGCAGAGCAGAAGATTTTAATTATAATTAACTCCTAATTACTATTTTCTTTTTCTTCAGTATATAATGTTTTGGTTGTATCTAAAAATCATTGCTAAACTCAAGGATACCCAGGTTTTCTTATATGTTGTCTTAATACTTTTCTTAATTTTGCATTTTACATTTATAATCCATTTTAAATTAATTTTTTGAGAAATTTTAGGTCAGTGCTTAGATGATTTTTTTGTACAAAGATGTCCTGTTATTCTAGCATTGTTTCTTAAAAGACTTATTTCTCTATTGAAATGCCTTGTTCCTTTTGTCAAAGATTCATTGAGTATATTTGTTTGAGTCTACTTCTGAGATTTCCATTCTGTTCTATTGATCTATTTGTTGATTCTCTCACTAGTAACACACTGTCTTAATTACTTTGGCTTTATAGCAAGTCTTTAGATTATATCCTTCATATTTTGTTCTTTTCCTTCAATATTATGCTGGTTATTCAGGGTCTTTGCATTTATGTATAGTGTTTAGATTTAATTTGTCAGCATTCACAAAATAACTTTCTGGAATTTTTATTGGGATGGTGTTGAATTTATAGCTCAAGTTGGGAGAGATAGACAACTAAACAATTTGAGTCTTCTTATCAGTGAACATGGACTATCTATTTATTTAGTTCTTCTTTGGTCTCTTTGTTCAGATTTTCAGAGTTGTGTAGTGTTCCTCATATAGATCTTACACGTATTTTGTTAAACTTATACCTAAATGTTTCACTTTTATTGCTAATGTAAATGCTGTTGTATTTTTAATTTCANTTAGTTTTTATTTTTTTTTTATTTTTTTTTTTTTAAGATTTTATTTATTTATTTGACAGAGAGAGAGAGAGAGAGAGAGAGAGAGAGAGAGATCACAAATAGGCAGAGAGACAGGCAGAGAGAGAGAGGAGGAAGCAGGCTCCCTGCTGAGCAGAGAGCCCCATGCAGGGCTTGATCCCAGGACCCTGAGATCATGACCTGAGCTGAAGGCAGAAGCTTTAACCCACTGAGCCACCCAGATGCCCCTATATATTAACTTTTTATCTTTTAACCTTACTGTGATTGGTTTTAGTTCCTGGAGTTGTTTTTATTGTCATTGATGATTCTTTCAGATTTTATACATAGACAACCATGTGGTCTGTGAACAAAGATCATTTTCTTTCTTTCTTCTAAATCTGTATTAATTATATTTTCTTTCTTATTACATTAGCTAACACTTCCAATATAATGTAGATGAAGGGTTGTGAGAGGGACTATCTTGCCTTGTTCCTGATCTTTTAGAAAAAAAATATTCTAGTTTTCCACCATTACATATGATGCTAGCAATAAGGATTTTGTAGATTTTTTTTATCAAGTTGAGTAATTTACTATCTATTTCTAGTTTACTGATGGCTTTTTATCATGAATTGATGCTGGGCTGTCAAATGCNAGATGAAGGGTTGTGAGAGGGACTATCTTGCCTTGTTCCTGATCTTTTAGAAAAAAAATATTCTAGTTTTCCACCATTACATATGATGCTAGCAATAAGGATTTTGTAGATTTTTTTTATCAAGTTGAGTAATTCACTATCTATTTCTAGTTTACTGAGGGCTTTTTATCATGAATTGATGCTGGGCTTTGTCAAATGCTTNACTGATGGCTTTTTATCATGAATTGATGCTGGGCTGTCAAATGCTTTTTTTTTCTATCTATTTATATCCGCATATATTTTTTCTTCTTTAGCCTGTTTATTCGATAGATTTTATTAATTGATTTTCAAATGTTGAATTTTTATTGTCATTTGAAACTCAAGGATATCAGTAGTGATAACCTCTCTCCCAGTGGGAGTATTAGTAATTTTTGTTTTCTCTTTTTTTTTATTGGTTAGGCTGATTAGAGATTTATCAATTTCATTGATCTTTTTAAGAACTAGTTTTTACTGTGATGCTCTTCTCTATTGTTTATTATTTTTAATTTTACTGATTTCTTGCCTAGTGTGTGTTATTTTCTTTCTTCTGCTTATTTGGTATTAGTTTTCTATATTTTGTCTAGTTTCCCAAGGTGAAAGCTCATTGATTTTAGATCTTTCTTCTTTTCTAGTATATGTAACTATGCTATAAATTTCCCTCACAGCATTGATTTCACTGCATCCCACAGATTTTTAATACATTCTATTTTCATTTTCATTAAGTCTTAAATATTTTTAATGATCTTTGAAGCTTCTTGCTTGACCCATGTGTTATTATTTATAAATGTGAATATTTGGGGAATTTCCAGTTATCTCTCTATTATTGATTTCTAGTTTAATCACGCTGTGGTCTAAGAGTACTTTTATGAATTCTATTCTTTTAAGTTTGTTAAAGTGTTCTTGTTGTATTTTTTAATGGCCAGAATATGGGCTGTCTTGGTGAGTATGAGAATATGTGTTCATTGTTGTTAGATGAAGTATAACATGAATATAAATTAGGTTTAATTGATTGTCATTCAGTTCAACTTTATCCTTTCTATTTTCTCCCTGCTGACTGCCAGATCCATCTATTAGTGATAGAAAGGTGTTGAAGTCTCTAATCATAATATTTGATTTGCATATTTCATCTTGAAGTTCTATCAGTTTTTGCCTCATGTGTTTTGACATGTTGTTTAGCACATACAGAGTAAAGATGCGTATCTTCATGGAGAATTGACCTCATTATCACTACATAACACCCCTCTTTATCCTTGATACTTTTCCTTGCTCAGAAATCTGCTTTGTATGAAATAGTAACTCCAATATCCTTTTAATTAGAATTAGCATAGTATATCTTTCTATATCCCTTTATTTTTAATTGTCCTGGGTCTTTATCTTTAAAGTGGAAAAAAGTTAAACTTGTATTTATTTTATATTCACTTTGATTGTTTCTGTCTTTTAATTCATGCCTTTAGGCTAGCCACATTCAGGTGATTACTCATATAGTTAAATTAGTGTCTATCATGTTTGTAACTATTTTTTGTTTGTTGCCCTGTTCTTTCTTTATCTTCCTTTTCCACTCTTTTTGTGCTATCTATAGTTTTAATTAATCATTTAATATAATTTAATATTCTTCCTTTTCCTGCCATAAAAATTATTCTTATTTAAAAAATTATTTAGTGCCTGGCCTGGATGTGTATTTATAACTAATATAAAATTACTTTCAAATAATGCTGTACAACTTCACAGGTAGTGTATATTTGTCATAACATGGTATTCCCAATTTCTCTCTCCCATCCTTTATAACACTGCTGTCAATCACTTCACTTGCCCATAAGTTATAATCACCAAATACATTGTTGCTATTATTATTTGAACAAACTTTATTTTTAGATTAATAAAGAATAAGAAAAGTAAGTTTTTATTTTACCTTTATTTATTCCTTCTCTAATATTCCTCCTTTCTTTATGTCTGGACAAATTTCTCACCTATATACTATTTTTCTTTTCTAAGAAGAACTTCTTTTAATATAACATGCAAAAGAACCCTGCTGGCAACAAATTCCCTCAGTTTTTTTTAATTTTTAAGGATATCTTTATGTTTCTTTCATATATGAGAATAACTGCTGGGTGCAAAATTCTAGTTTGGTGTTTGTTTTGTTTCTCAGCTATCACGTTTAAGTCTTTGATCTATTTCAAGTTACATTTTGTGAACGGTGTGAGATAGGGGTACAATTTCATTGTTCTGCATGTGTTTCTTCAGTTTGTGTGTGTGTGTTCTCACACTTTACTAAACTTGTTTATTAATTCCAAAAGTTCTTTTGACTGATTCTTTGCAATTTTCTATAATAGGCTCCAATTAGAAACAAATAGTGACAATTTTACTTCTTCCTTCGCAATTTGATGCATTTTATCTCTTTGTCTTGTCTAATTGGGCTAGCTGGGACTTTCACTACTACATTGAATAGGAGTCATGAAATTGGGCACCCTTGTCTTGTTCTTAATTGTAAAGAAAACACTTTCTATTTTTCTCCATTGAGTATGTGAGCTGTGGGTTTGTCATATATGCCTTTATTATGTTGAGATATGTTCCTTCTATACCAATCTATTAAGGCTTTTTAATCATGAAAGGATGTAATTTCCCAAATGAATGTTTTTTCTGTATCTTCTCAGATGATTATCTGATTTTTATCTTTCATTTTATTGATGTGATGTATTACATTTATTGATGTGCATCTGTTTAACCATTCCTGCAACCCAGGAATAAACCCACCTGGTCATGGTGTATAATCCTTTTAATATGTGCTTGAACTTGGTTTGCTAAAATTTTGTTGAGAATTTTTGCATCTATATTCATCACAGATATTGGTCTGCAGTTTTCTTTTCTTTCAGTATCCTCTCTGGTTTTGGTATCAAGGTAATGTGGTTTCAGTGAATGAGTTCAAAAGTGTCCCCACCTCTTCAATATTTTAGAAGACTGAGAAGGATTGATATTAATTGTGCTTTAATATTTGATGGAGTTCTCCAGTGAAGCCATCTGATCCTGGAGTTTTCTATGTTGGGATTATCATTATCATTATTATTATTATTATTACTGGTTCAATCTCTTTATTTGTTATCGGTCTGATCAGATTTTCTATTTCTTACTCATTTAGTCTTGGTAGGTTGTGTGTTCCTAGGAATGTATTCGTTTCTCCTAGGTGACACAACTTGTTGACATATGATTGTTTGTAGTAGTTTCTTATCACTCTGTTTATTTCTGTAATATCAGTTGTAATGTCTCCTTTTCCATTTATAACTTTTTTATTTGAGCCCTTTTTTTTTTCAGTATAACTAAAAGTTGGCCAATTTTGTTTATTTTTCAAAGAACAAGTTCTTAGTTTTGTTGATGGTTTCTATTGCTTTTCTGGTCTTTGTTGCATTTATTTCTAATCTGGTCAAAGTTATTTCCCTCCTTCTGCGAAATTTGGGCTTAACTTATTCTTATTTTCTTAGTCCCTTCATATGTAAAGTTAGGCTGCTTTTCTTGAAATCCTTCTGATTTCTTAATATATGCATTTACTGCTAATTTTCCTCTAAGAAATATTTTTGTTACATCCCATAATATCTGATATGTTGTGTTTTCATTTTAATTTGTTTTGATATAATTTTCATCTCCTCTTCGATTTCTTCTTTGATCCAATGGCTGTTTAAAGTGTGTTGTTTATTTTCCATATATTAGTAAATCTTTTATTTTCCTATTGTTGATTTCTAATTTCTACCATTGTGCGTGTATTCTGCTATTGGATGGAATATTCTTTACATATCTACTAAATACATTTGTTCTTTTTTTTAAAGATTTTATTTCTTTGTTGGACACAGAGAGAGAGAGATCACAAGTAGGCAGAGAGGCAGAGAGAGAGGAGGAAACAGGCTCCCCGCCGAGCAGAGAGCCCGATGCGGGCCTCGATCCCAGGACCCTGAGATCATGACCTGAGCCGAAAGCAGAGGCTTTAACCCACTGAGTCACCCAGGTGCCCAATACATTTGTTCTAAAGTGTGGTTCAATTCCAATATTTCTTTGTTGATTTTCTGTCTAGATGATCTATCTATTGTTGATAGCAGAGTTTCAAAGTCTCCTACTATTAGTGTATTGTTGTCTATTTCTCCCTTAAGATTTGTTAGTATTTGCTGAGTAAATTTTGGGGCTCTAATATTGAGTGTGTGTGTGTGTGTGTGTGTGTGTGTGTGTGTGTGTGTGTATACACAATTATTATACCTTCTCAATATATTCACCTCTTTATCATTATATGGTGACCTCCTTCTTNGTGTGTGTGTGTGTGTGTGTGTGTGTGTGTATATACACAATTATTATACCTTCTCAATATATTCACCTCTTTATCATTATATGGTGACCTCCTTCTTCTCCTTTTACCCTTTCTGACTTGAAGATTATTTTGTATGATATAACTGTGTCTACACTCACCTTCTTCTGTCTTCCATTTGCTTGGGGAATATTATCTTCCATCCTTTCACTTTGAAACTGTATGTGTCTTTACAGCTGAGGTGACTTTCCTGTGGGCAGCATATAGTTCATTCTCATATTTTTTATCCATCCAACTACACTGCCTTTTGATTGGTGAGTTCAATCCATTTCATTTTGGGAATACTGATATATAAGGATTTACTACTGTCATTTTTATTTTTTTGCCCCCTGGTTATCTCTCTCCATTGTTTGATTTTCAGTTTCTGTTTACCTTTGTAAGTTAGTGGTTTTTCATGGTGATTTGTTAGTCTCCTTTTTTTTTTTAACATTTCATGTCTTTGCTCTAGATTTCTGCCTTATGGTTACTGTGAGATTTAAATATAGCAAATTTTTTGCTATCAAAATTACTTCTTTTTTATGTTGTGATTTTGTTAACAAGTTGTAGTAACTATAATCATTTTAAAGTCCTTTTCCTTTAACCTCTACGCTCAAATTAAGAGTTAAATATTTTATTGTAAAAAATTGTTAGTTTTCTAATTCTAATTATTAATCATCTTAATCAGTTTTATGTATTTTTGTTTTTTGTTTTTTTTTTTTAGTCTCGAAGAGTTTTTTTTCCAACATTTTTGTAAGGCAGGTCTAGTCATAGTGAACTTCCTCAGCTATATTTCTCCTTTATATCTGAAGGATAATTTTGCCAGATAGGTATTTTTGGCTGACAGTTTTTATCTTTCAATATTTTGAATATGTTATTCTACTCTTTCCTGGGATGTAGAGTTTCTGCTGAGAAATCTTCTGACAGCCTAAGGAAGGCTCCTTTATAGGCTATTTTGTTGTTGTTTCTCCTGGCTGCCCTTTCAGTTCAACAGATTCTGGTAAGAGGGCCAATCAACCCAAGTGGTGGGGTTTCAAAGGTCATGGTTTGTCCCCTTGCCAGAATCTTAGGGAAGACAGAAAATTCTTTCCTCCAGGTCTCTTTGCCTTCTTCTCTTTCCTTCACTCCCCCCAGATCCTGTGGTCTGTCAAAGAGAGCAAGCATTCCAAAAGATGCTAGATGGATCTTTTGGTTCTCCTAGTGTACTGTGTAGAGACACTTTTTATCAACTATGTATGCCTGATTAATTGTAAATAGAAGGGAGAAGAAAAATGAACAACTCAAGTCACTACAATGCTGATGTCACTCTGCTTGCACATTTTTTAAAGAAAGTCTGATGTAATTCTTATCTCTACTCCTAGGTAAGGTATTCAAGTTAAGGTGTTTTGACTTCTCTGGCTTCTCTCTAGGTTTTTCCCTTTGTGTTTAGGTTTCTACAGTTTAAAAATCATAAGCCGGAGTATAGATTTTTTTTTATCTTGTTTGGTGTTCTCTGAGCCTCTTGGATGTGATTCAGTGTCTGTCATTAATTTAAAAAATTCTCAGCCATTTTTCTTTCAAATATTTCTCCTGCTTTCTTTCCTTCTATCCCATTACAAGTCTGTTATAGCTTTTATCATTGTCCCACCTTTATATTTTTTCTTACTTCTTTACATTTGCCTTTCAGCTTGGGAAATTTCTATTTACGTATCTTCAAGCTCCCTAATTCTACCTTTGTTTTCATCCGATATACTGATAAACCCATCAAAGACATTACTTATTTCTGTTAGAGTTTTTTAATTTCCTTTTGATTTTTTCTTAGAGCTTCCATTCCTTATCTGTTTACATTATTCACCTGTTCTTGCATATTGTCCGCTTTTTCTATTAGAGCATGTTAATCATAGTTAATTTAAATTTCTGATCTGATAATTCCAAAGTCCCTGCCCTATCCGATTGAGATAATTGTTCTGTTTCTTCAAACATTTTTTTTGCAATAGGCAATATTCATTTTTGCCTTTTATCTGCCTCGTATTTTTTTTGAAACTTAAAAATTATATGTCAAATAAAAGAAACTGAGGTAAGTCAATCTTCAGTGTGAGTTTTTATATTTAGCTGGTTAGGAACCTGACAGTATTTGTTTGCTATAGGTGTTCTGTCCGAGGCTAAAATTACCTCTAATGCATTTTATTTTGTCTCCTCTGTTGTCTTTAGACTTTCCTGGAAACTGTGTTAAATAAGGTCTGAGACTTTCAATTTCTCTAGAATTGTCTCGAGTTGGATATATCTATTCTTCCAGGTCAGTCAGGCTCTGGTAAAATAGTTTTCTTCGCAAGCAGGCATTTGTTAAAGAGAACAGAGTGTTGTGGCTGTATTTCAAATTTGAAAGGGGGGGGTTTCTTTGATCTTCACCCTGAAGACCTAGTAGGGTTGCTGGAGGTAAATCTTATTATAGTTTGGGAGGGTCATCTTAATGTTGTGCGTCAAAGAACTCTTACTTTCTAAAACCGGTGCATGCTTAACCTCTAGCAAGTAGTCAGTTACACTTCAGGTGTTCCCTCACTGCTCCAGCAGCAGTTTCTGACTTGGATAACCTGGGGATCCTCTGTTGTACTTGTTTGTCTCTAGATTTTGGGGTAATGATTTGCCCTGTGACCTCAATTCTCTGAAAAATCTAAGAGTTGCTGATTTTAATATTCTCAAGCTTCTTTCTTGTTTTGGCTATGGGAATGATGCCATGTAAGCTCTGTCCAGGTCAATGAGAAAGCAGAATCTTGCAGTTCCATTTTCGTATTTTACCTTTGTCTATAATGCTCTGCAGTTTCAGCGAGATGTGTTTAGGTGTACATTTGATTTTATTTCTGCCTGGGGTGTGCTGTGCATCTCTAAATATTCACCTCTTTCTTAAATTCTAAGTTGTCTCTAGCCTTTAACTCTTTACATGTTGCATTTATTTTATTTACTCTTTTTAATCTTTCTTCTGGAACCCAGGTTTCCTTGGCTGTATTCTATGAGGCCTATCATTTGAGTCTCTAGCTTCTGAGAATACTCAGAAACAGGGATACTGTTTCCTCATTTCAAGTAGCCCACCCACCTGAGACTCCTGTCCCAGCATTAGCACCCCAGTCTCTCTCCCTGGCCTCAATATGTAGTCTGACAACATCCTGATCTTGGGCAGTGGCAGGTGTCACTTACCTCCATAGCTGTTCATTCTTTTATTTTCTCCTATAGGAATATTATGCCGGTCTATCTTACAAACTCAGAAATGTAAAAATTTCTGTCCTTAAATATATTTAATATTTCAATGTGGTGGGACAGAAGGACATCTATGGTTACTCAGTCTGTCATGTGACCCAAAATCATGATTCCTTTTTATTTATTTTTAATTTTTTTAAGATTTTTATTTATTTATTTGAAAGAGAGAGAGCGAGAAAGCACACAAGCAGGAGGAGCTGCAGGCAGAGGGAGAAGGAGAAGCAGGATCCCTGCTGAGCAGGGAGCCTAACGTGGGGCTTGATCCCAGGACCCTGGGATCATGGCCTGAGCTGAAGGCAGATGCTGAACCGACTGAGCCACCCAGGCACCCCGACTCCTTCTTATATGTTATTTTTATTTGGCTATGTTTCAAAAAAAGCCATTTATTAAAATTCTACAAGGTCTTTCTTCTTAGGGCAGCATGATGGTAAATGTAAAGAGCAAGACCTCTGGAATAAAACACTGTCTTGAACGATCGCTTATGATTTTGTGACTATTTGACTATTGAAAACTATTTAAACTTTGTGGATTTGATTTAAAATGGTAAAGTGGAATACCATTTTTTTCTTTCATCTCTGCAATTATCTAAAAGAAACAAGAAAGTGGTAAAACAGATTCCTAATGTTGACAAAACAAAGAGATGGAAGTACCCATGAGACATAATATGCAGGGCCAGTTAAATAATTTGTGGGGTCCAGTGAAAAATGAAATTGTGAGGCACCTTTTTGAAAATGATTATCACTGTAATGACAACATAGCACTAAACCAAGTATCAACCTTTTTTAAACTCAGGGCCCTGTGCTCTTGGACAAGCACAGTGCTCATAGCAGCAGCTCTGATAGGTGTTTGGTAAAGCTTCTAAGTGAAGTAGTGTTCAAACAGGATAAGAAAACTGCAGTAGGAGGATCCTGCAACTACAAATCACAGGTAAAGTCCACATAACAGAACTTTCCAAACTAAGTGGCACATCTGCATGGAAAAAAACATTAGCAAATTCAAAGGGAAATTCTTCCAGTGATTACTTTGTAGTAAAACAGAGATTTCAGGTTGAAATGCCTGGATGTGCATCCCAGCACCATCCTTACTGACCCTATGAACGTGGACGTGTTATTAACCACTCTGTGCCCTACTCCTCCTCTGTGAAACAAAGATGATAGCAGAGCTTATCATGATGGGTGTTTAGATGAGAGGTCTTAGAGGAGTCTACGGCACATAGCAAGTGATATATAAAAGTTAGCTGTTACTTTCTTTCTGAACACACCATTCTAACACTGTTTAAATTACTGGAAATATAGGCAAAAAAAAGGAAACATTTATAAATAAAAAATCCTAAGTAGAGATATTTGAATTATTTATTTATTTTTAATAAATTTGGCATGTAGAAGGCAGTCTCATCATTTTATAAAACTCAGCCATAAAAATGACAAAATTTAATACACAATAAAAAAGTTTGTGGATCACAAAATCACCACAAAAAAGGTAAAAAAAAATTAACATAATATTTTGCAAAGGGCAAAGTGTATTTAATTAATATAGTGCTTCCTCAAATAAGCATTTCTTTTTTTCTTTAATGAAGAATGTTGAGTATGCTTTCTTGGTATTAGCTTCATGTCAATTCCTTTTACTGTAAACCATATATTTTGCACATTTTCTATTGAACTAAAGTTAAAATTACAACAAAATACCATATCATTTTGCATATCACTTAGACAAAGGTAAAAACCCTGGAGCGGTGCATGGGTGGCTCAGTTGGTTAAGTGTCCAACCTTTAATTTCAGTTCAGGTTAGGATTTCATTGTCCTGGGATCAAGCGCCCATGAGAATCTGTGTTCGGTGGAGAGGCTGCTTGAGATTCTCTCCTTCTCCCTATGCCCCCCATTCACTGCCTCTCTCTCTTTCTCAAATAAGTAAATAAATCTTAAAAGAAAAAAACAACACTCGCTAATATAACATGTAGGCAAGGGTGCAAAAACAGGAAATCTCATACATTGCTTGAAAAATGCAAAATTAAAATTTAGAAACCTCTGCCAAAATTTAAAAGACTCTCCTTGATCCAGCACTTCAGCTATCTCTTCTATATACATATTCATAAATATTCATAAAGTGTGCAATGGCTTAAAAGAAGATATTTGCTTTCAGCAATTTCTGCAACAGCCAAAGATAAAAATTCCTTAGGCTTCCAAGGATATGGATGACTAAATAAATTATATCTACATATTGTGGAATACTAAGCAGTCATTAAAAAGATGTGGCATTTATCATAGCTGATGTGGAATCCCCAAAACCATCCCCACTAAAGTCAAGAAAATGATAAGGATGCACACATTGCCTTTACTATTTAATTTTTTCGTGGATGTATTAGACAATACAATTTAAGCAGAGAAGACAATTGGAGAGATTAAAATGTAGAAAGGAGAAATAAAATGACCTCTATTTGTAAATGGTATCAATGATAAAACAATTTAGTTGGATAACAGAACATAAAAGTAACTAACAAAAATCAATTTTATTCATATATACAATCAGTTAAAGTACATAATGAAACATTCAATGTCACTTGTTAGCTACATCAAAAATAGAGTATTCCAGAATAAATAGAACAACAAGTTTGCTAAATTTATATGAAGAAAACTTAAAAATATTCTTTATTGAATGGCACAAAAGGAGAATTAAACAAATGGACATTCTTTTAATATTGAATATGATGAGTAAACATTACAGAGATGCCATTTCTCTCTAAATTACAAATAAAATATTTTTAATGAAGACTTTTTTTGTTTCTAGAGACAAAATGATTCTTTTATTCACTCAGAGGAATAAACTTAAAAAAATAGCTGGAAAAGGGCACCTGGGTGGCTCAGTGGGTTAAAGCCGCTGCCTTCGGCTCAGGTCGTGATCCCGGGGTCCTGGGATCGAGGCCCGCATCGGGCTCTCTGCTCAGCGGGGAGCCTGCTTCCTCCTCTCTCCTCTCTCTCTGCCTGCCTCTCTGCCTACTTGTAATCTCTCTCTGTGTCAAATGAATAAATAAAATCTTTAAAAAAAAATAGCTGGAAAAACCCTGAATGTAGAACAAATCTGCCCCACCAGCAAATAAATATATTAAAGAGCCCCTACTATGAAGACAGTGTGGTAGTGCACATGGAGAGAGAGGGTAGCGACAGAATAGGAAATCTAGTGTGAGAAGCAAAAACATACACATTTCTCATTGAAAAATGTCACATTTCGAAGCACTGTAGGAAAGGTAGAATTTTAATAAATGATGTTAGGGTATTTAGATAACCATTTAGAAAAAGGTAAAATTGGATCCATAGCTCATACATCATAATAGAGTCCAAATATGCAGTATACAAATGTAACAAAGTGATACAACATGAATAAGAAAAGATGAATGAATTCCTTCATTATTTGGGTACTGAAGAGTCTTTACCTGCGACTCAAAGTTCAAATGCAATGAAAGTAAAGAATGATAAATTTAAGAAGAGTTTTAATGTGTTGTATAAAGAAAACATCGAAGACCAAAGAAAAGTCAGAAATAAATATTTGTGGGCACCTTGGTGGCTCAGTTGGTTAAGTGTCTGCCTTCAGCTCAGATCATGATCTCAGGGTCTTGGGATTGAGTCCTACATCCAGCTCCCTGTTCTGTGAGGAGTCTGCTTCTCCCTCTACCTTTCCTCTCCACCCCCATTCTTGATCTCTCTTGGACACTCTCTCTCTCTCTCAAATAAATAAATAAAATATATTTTTAGAAAAAGAAATATTTGCTACAGTTATGTTACAGATAAAAGATAATGTTTTAACATATAATAAATTATTAACCAACAGAGAAAAATCCCAGTAGAAAAATGGGCAAAACACACATGAAGAGTTTCTTTAAAAAATGATAGCCAATGAATCTTACAAATATGAAACATTGCTGAGCTTTATTAATAGTAAGAAAATTATAAACTAAAGCTACAATTTGGTACCCTTTCTCACCAATCAACAGCTTGACCAGACATTCTTTTGGCAAATCTCTGTAGAAACACTCTTCCACATTCCTGGTGTAAGTACAGAGTGATACAATACACTTGAGAGGAATTTGGCACAATCTAACACTTCCAAAGGACATTTGGCCCTCCATATCCACTTTTTGGAATTCATCATGAACATATTTCCATAAAAACAAAAAATCCAAAATATTGGAAACAACCTAAATAGGTAGAGGAGAGTGGCTGTATAAACAATGATGCATTCATGTAGTTGTAAGTGAACCCAAGTCCATATGCTCAACACCAAGCAAAGCCAATCACTGAGCATGAAATATGCACCAAGAAGAGGGTTTATTAGAGAAGCAGCCAAAGGAGGACATGGGAGAGCAGACCTCAAATATGCCTCACCAAAATGAGGTTACAAGTTTTTATAATCATAGGGGTTAAAATTCCATACATACTGAAGAAAAGGGTGGGAAACTTATGACTATTCATGAGAAAAGATGGAGCATGTACACTGAGCAAAGGTATAGTAACACATATCCCATGGTGACTTTGGCTTGGAGACTGAATATTTTTTGGTCCCTGACATCAGGAGGTCATCTGTAGGACAAGAAAGAGGGCTAGTGGTGTGCTCTAAGGGCTGGCATGAACTGGAGGGCGTCTTTGGATTATCTTGGGTAAAGAACGAAAGACCTTGTGTATTCATAGGCTGGAACCATTATCAGTGATCTTCATCTGTGTCAGTCTGGGTCTCTGTGAAAACAGCTAGTGGATTTGTTAGTGGGGTCTAAAGATAAATAAGAATTTATCTTATTTATCTTATTATTATCTGATTAGGGGGCAACAAGTCTCTGAAAAGCAAGTTTTCAACGTACTGTTAGTCTCAACCTCATTACCCCTATGGGGAAGGAAGCTTGATTAAATTTTGAACTTATAATAAATTAGCTATAAAGGAAGGCAAGATTGGGAAATTAAAGATGTTTGAATATGGGTAATACATATATAATATTTTATCTACATATACATATCTATCCAAGTATATATAAATATTTTATCTAAAATTAAATTTTAGTGTCATAGTGCTACTGCAGTTATGTAGGATATTATCCTTATACTTAGTAGACATGAAACACTGATGTGTTTCATTTTTAAGCATTTTGATGCCTGCAACTTACTTCCAATGGTTCAGCAAAGAAGAATGAATGAATGAAGTGTGTGTATTCATATATTTGTATGTGTGTGTGTGTGTGTGTGTGTGTATGAGAGACAGAGAATATGAGCAAATGTTAACAATTGGTAAGTCTAGTTTTTAAATTTTTTTACATTTTTCAAATAATAGGAGTTGGGAGAACAACTGATTTAAAGTGTGTGTCATTTAATAAAAATTTTAAAAAGTGTTGGTTTATCCCAATTTTAAAAGAATCATATTTTTATTTCATCAATTTCCTCTATTTTTCTTTAAATTTCATTACTTCCTTTTACTTTAATATTTTCTCTTCCTGTGTTCTTTGTATTTAGTTTTTATCTTAGTTTCTTAAGTTGGGAAATTAAATCATTGATTTCTCATTCTTCTTTTCTAAGTTAAGCATTTAATCCTATAAATTTCCCTTTAATCTCTTGTTATGTTCTATGTATTTGATATATGGAATTTTCATTTTATTCATTTTAAAGGCTTTATAATTTTTCTTGTGACCTCTGTTTCACCCTGCAGTGATTTAGAAGTGAATCTAAATCACCCTGCAGTGATTTATTTATTTTTT
>LNAC01002205.1:8295-28874 GCA_002007465.1 Ailurus styani | reverse complement strand
GTGGGGGGTAGGGAGGGAAAAATAATGAAACAAGATGGGATGGGGAAGGAGACAAACCATAAGAGACTCCTAATCTCATAAAACAAACTGAGGGTTACTGGGGGGTGGGAGGGTAGGGATAGGGTGGATGGGTTATGGACATTGGGGAGGGTTTGTGCTTTGGTGAATGCTGTGAAAGATGTAAGCCTGATGATTCACAGACCTGTACCCCTTGGGCAAAGAATAAAAATAAAATAAAAAAAAAGAGTCGTCCTGATAGCTTGATAAAAAAAGGATTGAACATTGGAACTTGGGTCTATGAGCAACCCTATCAGCAGCTAGCTGCAAATATGTAAGCAAATCACTTAGTTCTCTGGTCTTCAGATTCCTCATGAAAAATGAGGTGTCTGGGGTAAATGATCTCTGCAATCTCTTCCAGTCCTAAAACTCCAAGATGTAGAAAAGAGAAGGAACACTATTTCATTAGTGTTCCTGACTCTTTTCATCTAGTAAGAGATCCTTATCAAATTACAACATGATCTCTCTTTCTCAAACTGGATTTCCAGAAAGGTGGTAGAAGGCCCTTACAGGGTTAATTTGCTTAGCTTTTGGTTTAGATTCCTCCGGCACATTGTGTCCAGCCTTAATATTTTACACTGTAAGCCATATCATCTTTTATCTTTTATTTATAGTGATCCTCATATTAATTTCTCAATAGCAGCTGGTGCGGCAGGAGGGACAAGTCATTGATCTTCCAATTTATCTGCTACTCTTACATATCCTGAGGTTGAGGCAGCCTGGAGAGATTGATGGATCACTGGCACCCACCCAGCAGCTGTGTGTTCCTCATGCATGAAAATCAACCACAGGAAACCGAAAATCGACAATTGGCAGCAATATCAGCTACCTCTGTAATAAATATAACAGGGGATTCTTTAATAATTGAATGGAGTGTCGGATTGGGTAATGAAAAACCTCCTGTATGAGAGTGCCAGTAGAGCTTTGGAGTGACCAGGAGGTGGTATATTTTAGGATGGGGGTGGATGTGGGGGAGGCTATTTGCCTATGTCAGCCTCTCATATAAGTGAACATTCTTATTCCTTGATGCTCAAGCAACTAATAATACAGAATCAGCAATACTTCCTTCATTTTTTGTAAAGCCAAATACTTTTTGTGAAATATGCATGTTTTTTAATTTTGCAAGAAAAACAGCAGATCCTTACATCACGTTATTGCTCAACAATGTAAAAGGAAATGGCCCATTGAGCCCCATCCACTATATCAGTCACAGACACCAGGTAAGCAGTGATGCACAGAGCTTTAAATCACTTACAGCTTTTCACTGGGACAAAACACTAACTTCTTCTTAAAGGAAGGTCTTTTCTTGGTCATGGCTGAGCAGTGGCCTCCAGCAGCCCTAGCTGTGGTTTCCGTTGACTTAAGCCCCTGACAGCAGTCTGACCCTGAGCTAGTGACCTCTTCCCCTGCCTGCTCCTCAGCTAACTGGTGCTGTTTGAACTCAGGCGTGGTAGGCCTACTTGATCATCAGCTTTGGGTCTGTCTGGATGAAAATCCACCCACTGAGGCCTAGCTCTCTCTTTTATTTATCTATGGCCAGGAAAACAAGTGCTAAGCATGGAATCAGAGTTTCCCATTAGGCCACATAGGTGATGCTGTGGTGGCAGGGCAGCAAAAAGCCCACAGGCATGGCTGGTGTGGAACTACGAGGAAGCAAAGCTCCCCCAGCCTGTGAAGCAGCCTGTGAAGAGATTCTATTCCTCTTGGTTATTACTCAGCATGCATACTATATAGACATACGTATTATCTCTGCATTTTTTTTTATAATAGAGTGACTAATAATGCCCTTCAGGGATAAACTGGAGTGTCAAGCTGCTCAGAAATTTCAGGCACAGAACTGCCAGGAATCTATTTACTTCTAACAAAACGTATTACAGAGATTTTGAGTGTACATGGGGTTTGAGCAATGTTATGATTTTCACAGATAGAGACTCACAAAGGGTTCCACCCAGTGTGCATTTTATCTTCCTCAGATGAACAGAGGCTGAGTCGATCCCTTTGAGTGTCAAAATCACAATAAATATGTTAAATGGCTTAATCTCATATAGGACCATTGTCTGAAATAAACAGACAATAAAAACAGATAATTCCTCCAGCAGGACTGCACAATTTATACACTTTTTCATTTTGTTTCTCTTTTTTCCTTCAATTTAAATACTATTTTTTCTTTTTGTTCTCTAATCAGGTCTTATTCCATAATTACTTATAAAATAAAAATTTGAGTGGAAACTGGCTCCTAGACAAAAATTAAGACATACAAAGTGTAATAGTACCTTGTGCAAAGCAGGTCAGGCTCACTAAACACAATGAGTAGAGTTTGGGGGCAGCCCCTTATCCAGTGTTGTTATTAGCAGTGCGGTAACAGTAACAGAATAAAGCAGTAGTAATGATACTGCGTGTTCCTACAGAATATAATAATCTTCAAAATATCTGTAAGTGCACTGTTTCATTTGACCTTCAAAATAACCATATATGGTAAGCAGGCCTGGTGTTCTTATTCCCATTTTATAGATGAGGAAACTAAATTCCAAACATATTAAGCAATTCACTCAGCTAAGAAGCCAGGTAATCAGGTTCTCTACTAGTCTAGGTTCCTCCCTGTGAACTAGTAGGACATATTATAAAGCATCAACACTAATAATCAAGAAAGAAGCCAAAACAACATATCCCCAGAACTTTCCTGATCAGAGGGCTTTGGAGGTAGCTATTATTGCATGGCGGTTATTAGGAACCAAACAAGAATTTTTGGGCTCAGTAAAATGTGTCATTCCGGGGGTGGGGGGGTGTAGGTAATGTCAAAAATGCAATCTGTAAGATACCATACAATTTAATATTTGCCTAAAAATAATTCAAATTGGGGAAGTAAAGGGCTGCTATGTCTTGAGACAGTTTAAAAAACATATATTCCCTAAAGAAGCATCCTGCTTACCTATATTTTATAGTCTTAGCCGCACAGTTTATGTGAACTATTTCTTCCACTTTCCCATCTAAAACATAATCCTCTATGAGACAGGAAAACTGCAATATATGACTATTTTGAGGAAGCAGAGTTCGAGAGGATTGGGAGCCCATGCACACAAAAAAATCACTTAACTCAGGTGTTTGCTAACACATGAAGGAGGAGGGTAGGATAACTGATGTCTGTCACCGACTATTAAGGCATGCTTCATGCAGGATGGGAGTACTTTGCAGCCATAACTCTCCCTGCCACCCCTGATCACTTGCTGTGAATCTCTGTGACTCTCCAGGGACCTGCTCGACACTGGCTTCCTGCAGGAGAGCTCTGAAGCCCTCATGGGGCAGGTGTTGGACCTGTAACAACTTTCTCTCTACCTATGAGAATCAGGATTATCAGGTGAATGATTTAGGCAGCCAGGGGATCCTGCTTAGTAAAAGCTAAGTAAGTAAAAGCGTGTTATCAAAGCTCTGAAAAGTAACCAATAAAAATATGTAAAATGGTTGAATACAGGTACCTAAGTAGCCTCACCTTATTGCACATACAATTATCTTCAGCTGAATCACATGCCCTTCCTTAAGGTGCAGTCTGATATTACCGAATGAACAAAACTTAAACATGCCCAAGTGAATCGAGCAGGACGGAGGAGTCAAAAAAGGGAAAAGTGATAATCCAGATTCTAATGATTAAACACAAATTTGTGTCTTTAAGATGGTGAAGGAGTCTCTGGAGGAAGAAGAAAACATGAAGAATGCTAAGACAGAACAGTGAGAAGAAGCATTTAACACCACTAAGAATATTAATAAGAAGCTGCATCACTGGTTACTTAGAAATTCAGTAAATTTTCTTTGCTTTATCTTCACTAAAAGCCACCTAATGTAAATCCCAGAACTGCTGAGAAACACGCTTGTCAAACCTTTGCAACAGCTTGGGACTCTGTTATATAAACTTTGGGAGCCTATTAAACTTGAAATAGAAAGCCCTTTGAAAATAGATGTTCTTATCTGTTTTGGCACATTCATCCCCTGTAGGATAGTTGTGATTCAAAGAATATTAAATAATAATATATATATATTTTTAAAAAAGCAGTTGAGAAAACATAGCACTTCAAAAGGCTTAAATCTGGAAGCATTTCAAATACGAGGTTTAGGATTATCAGTATGGTTTCCTAATCTCCTAATTATTTGAGAATGAGGGCACTTTTATGTATCTCTCTTTTTGGAATCACTGGAAACATCAATTAAACATAACAAATTAAGAGAATTTCCCTTGAGATGTGGGAGCTTATTATGCATGATGGCCTTCTGCTAGTGGTTAACAATTTGTCTTTAATCAATCCAGAGAAGTTTCCTAAATCCAAGAAATTTGATGGCAATAATTTAGGGCTCAATTAAGCATTTGTATCCTACAATCATCAAAATTGCATTTATCTTTGGAAAATGGTAATTTGTGCATAAGCCATGTTTACCAAAGTGACACCAACAAAATCTCTCAGTTTCCACAGGGGAACTTCTAGTTTTCTCCCATTCCTGCTCCAGCTATGTTTACGCAGTCTCCACATGCATAAAGCTATGAAAAGGCATCTTGCCACAGTCACCAGCAGCCACAGGCAAACCATTTATCATCAGATGCCACCACTGTCACTGGGAATCTCTGCCACCTGAGACATGGACATGTGCCTTCAAGAGTGGGGCTCTGTTCCTCCAGTACAAGGAAGCCACTGGTGTTCTGGTGAATATGGAGTAAATTTCATTTTCTCCTTTTCTATAACACACTGAAAGAGGGTATCAAAAACTACTGCTGTGATATCAATGAATACTGCTTTATTACCTTGTATTAAGAGTCCAATCTCTCACAAGAATTGGGATATATACTTTAAAGGAAATAAACGACACAAAACTTCAGCTGACAGATCAGACTTTTCTTTCTTTGGTCTGTTTTTGTTAAGACAAACTTCTGTTCTTGACTTTTTAAATGACTTTATAAAAATATAATTGATACCTTGAATACACTGAAGAATGTACAGAATTCTTTTTTAGATTTTACTTATATACTGAGAGAGGGGGGAGAGAGAGCACACAAGCAGGGTAAGCAGCGGAGGAAGAGGAAGAAGCAGGCCCACTGCTAAGCAAAGGACTTGATCCCAGGACCCCGGAATCATGACCTGAGCTGAAGGCAGATGCTTAACTGACTGAGACACACAGGTGCCCTTGAAGTACACAACTGGATAAAGTTCCAAAATATGTATTTACCCATGAAACCATCAGCACAATCAAGAAAATGGACATATCCATTACCCACAAAAATTTCTTTGTGCACATTCATAACCCCCTTCCACTCTTCCCCATCCTGTTTTTCCATATCCCCAGGTGACCATTGATCTGCTTTCTATCATTATAGATGTGTTTGCATTTTCTAGAAACTTATGTAAATTTATTCCTGCAGTGTGGAATCTTTTGTCTGGTTTCTTTCAGTTAGTATAATTATTTTGTGACTAATCCATATTTTTGCATGTATAGTCTATTCCTTTGTTTTGCTGAGTAGTATCCCATTGTATGAGTGTGCCACAGTATGCATATTAGTTCACCTGTTGATGGATGCTTGATGTGGTATAATATCTAGCTATTAAAAATAAAGATGTTATGAACATTCATGTACAAGTCTTTTAATGAACATATACTTTAATTTTTACTGAATAAATATCTAGAAGTTGAAGAGCTGGGTCATATGGTAGGTGCATGTTTAATTTCTAAAGAAACTGCCACAGTTTTCTGAAGTGATTGTACCATATTCCTTCCCCCAGTAATGTATAAGAGTTCCATTTCCCATGCTTCCTCACCAACACTTAGTGTAGTCAGACTTTTTTTTTTTTGAGAGAGAGAGTGAGAAGGACAGTAGCACGAGCAGGGGGAGGGGCAGAAGGAGAGAGAGAAACAGGCTCCCTGTGGAGCAGGAGCCAGATGTGGGGATCAATCCCAGGACCCTGGGATCATGACCTGAGCCGAAGGCAGATGCTTAACCAACTGAGCCACCCCGGTGCCCCCAGATGGTTTGATTTTAGCTACTCAATAGGTGTACGATGGTTTTAATTTTTATTCACCTAACAACTGATGACACTGAGCAACTTCATGTGCTTATTTGTCATCCATGTATGTCTCTTTGGCAAAATCTCTTTTCAAATATTTTGCCCATGTTTCTAGCTTTTAAAAACCTTCTCTATACTGAGTTTTGGGAGTTCTTGGTGTTCTAGACACAAATATTTTCAGGTACACGATTTACAGATGTTTTCTTCTAGTCTGTGGCTTTCCTTTCATTATCTTAATAATGTCTTGCAAAGAGCAGGAGTTTTGAATTCTGATGAAACCTAGTTTATAATTTTTTTTTCTTTTATGGATCTTATTTTTGGTTTCATCTCTAGGAAATCCTTCCTAACCCAAGTTCACAAGATTTTGCCCCATGCTTTCACTTAGAAGTTTTATAGATTTATGTTGTGATCTATTTTGAGTAATTCTTTATATGATGTAAGGAGCAAAGTTCATCCTTCTACATATGGTGATCTATGCTCAATGCCCAAGCACTACATGTCTCCAGTGCCATCTGTCAAAAAGACTGTCCTTCCTCATGGGAACCTGGGTGGCTCTGTTGGTTAAGTGTCTGCCTTTGGCTCAGGTCATGATCCCTGAGTCCCTTAATTAAGCCCCATGTCAGGCTCCCTGCTCAGCCAGGAGCCTGCTTCTCCCTCGGCCTACTGCTCCCCCTGCTTGTGCTCTCACTCTCTTTGTCAAATAAATGAATACAAATCTTAAAAAAAAATTAAAAAAAAAAAGACTATCCTTTCTCTCCTGAATTGGCTTTGCATCTTCTCTGATAATCTGTGATCCCTATATGTGTGCATCTATTTCTGTGATCTACATTCTGTTCAACTGATTTATTGTATCTGACTCTTGGTTATAATACATTGTTCCCCTGATTTCCTTTCAGTTGCTCATGTAAATAGACTCCCAATAATAAAGCTTCGCCATTTTATGGCTCATATCTAGGTATATTTTATAATGCATTTTATAAATCAATAGAATTTGGACTCAAACTAGGGTTACCTCCAAAAGGCATTTTAAAAAAGTTGAGATGTAAAAACTATGTATTCTACAGCCATCCAAACTCAATTAAATTCACAAATCTGCCCCAAAGAGCTATTTTACATGTGCATGGGCTGTAGAATGTGGGGAGTATGTAAGGGCTATTTGTGGTCTATCCAAAAGATCATTATAGGGGCACCTGGGTGGCTCAGTTGTTAAGCGTCTGCCTTCTGCTCAGGTCATGATCCCACGTTCCTGGGATCCAGCCCTGCATGGGGCTCCCTGCTCTGCAGGAAAGCCTGCTTCTCCCTCTCCCATTCCCCCTGCCAGTGTTCCCTCTCTCTGTGTCTCTCTCTGTCAAATAAATAAATAAAATCTTTAAAAAAATCATTATAGGGGGCAAGGGAGAAAAGAGAAAATAGGAATATTCAAATACTAAATGTTAAAATAATACATTTCTACAGTATTTGTAAAATTTACATTGAGATAAACAGGCAAATAATTATAAAATACAATAAAAAAATTAGAAAATATTTCAAAATGCTTTTATTTGCCAAATGCACTAAGATAGTAGGAGTAATAGAGAATAGCTTTCTGGAAGCACCTCTTTCTTTTTTATTGCTATAGGGTGATTGGTTTTATTTTATTCAGTGTATTGTACATGTGGGTATGAATAAGATGGAACTTTTCTCAAAAAGAGAAATGAGTAAAGAATATATGTTGTCAACTTGTCTAAAACATTTTTCATGTTCTGACTCATTTTTCTTTGTATTGGTATTTCAAGAGATTTTGTTTTTTTAATTTGACTATTATAAAAACCTCAATAACTTCACTGAAATATCATGAAAATAATATAAACAACTGTAATGGAAATTGAAAAGATGATAATAGCAATCAGTACTGTAATATTTCTTGTCAGTATTTTTTATCACTTATAATAGTGAAAAATCCCATATTAATTTGACTTTTTGACCTTTAGTCTTCACTTTAGTGGAAGAAGTTCCTTTAAGAAGCAATTTCTTTCCCTTTGCTTATTATTTCTTTGTACTTAAAAACTAGTAATGACCATACTTTGATGTGATCATCTTAAGAGTTGTGTAGGAGGAGGACAGTTATGCCAACTATGTATAGATCTATGGGTTCACAAAGATTTAAAAGCTTTGATTTTTGAAATTTGTAGACTGCAGCCTCATTTCTCAGAGAGAAGTGGAAACATTTATGCACTTGCGTTGTTTAAAATAAACCGACACAGGTACATGGAAGGCTTCTTCTATTCTAGGCACGGTTAGGTTGTTGGGGGGTGGGGATGGGGAACAAGAGCTGTAAAAAAAAAAAGTTCCTGTCTATAAGAATCTTACAGTTTAGTCGGGGACAAGACACTCAATGACTCAGTGAGGATAAGCCTAATGCAGGCAGTCCAAAAGTCATACTTTGATAAACTTTCCCTCTAGAACAGACCAGCCTATTATTTAAAATCCTTAATTCAGGGTCTAATGAACTTGAATATCAGGCTCAGATTCCACTTTAGAAATATTCCCAGTGGTGCCAACAGCCAACAATTTAACATGATTCCTACAGAATAGACACAACAAACCGGAGTTGAATTTAATAAGCATACTGTCCTCCTTCAGGAAAGTGTATTATTTAAACCTTGTCTGCTAAGTTCCAAGAGAATAAGATAGCTAATAAGTGAAAGTTAAGTTCAGAGGTGGGAGAGAAAAGAGATTCAGCTTAAGGAAAATGTTTTGTTGAATTCCTCAAAGTGGTAAACACTAAAGAGCCTACTCAGACTCTGAAAAAGTTGAGAAATAAAATGAACATCTAAAGATGGAGGTCAAAATGTCATGTTGATTTAAGGACACATAGAGGCTGAAAGTGGAAGGACCGAAAAAGACATTCCCAAAGGAGAACACGCGGAGGGATTGGTTGGGGTGCTAGTGCTGGCATACTTGTATCTGACAAAATAGACACGAGCCAAAACCATCACAAAGAATATAATGGTAAAAAAGGTCAATTCACCAAGATGATATAACAATTATAAATATACATGCACTAAGCATCAGAGCATCCAAATTATGAAACATACATTGACAGAATGGAAGGAGAAATAGACAGCAATATAATATTGGTAGGGGATTTCAATACTTCACTTTCAATAATGTATAGGATATCCAGACAGATCGATAGGGAAACAGAGCACTTGAACAACACTGTCAACCAAATGGGCCCAATATACATACACATATATGTCACCCAATAGCAATTAAACATTCTTCTCAAGTGCCACAGAACATTCTCCAGGGTAGGGCCATAAAACAAGACTTAAATTTAAGAAGACTGAAGTCATACCAAGTATTTTTTCTGACCGTAATAGAATAAAACTAGAAATCAATAGCAGAAAAAAACTGGAAAATTCACAGTATACGGAAATTAAATAAAACCCTCTTGAATAGCCAACAGGTCAAAGAATAAAGCAAAAGGAAAATTAGAAAATATCTTGAGACAAAAATTAAAAAAAGAACATATCAGAAATTACAGGATGAAGCAAAAGCAGTACAGAGAGGGAAGTATATAGTGATAAATGTCTACATCAAAAAAGATCTCCAAACAACCTAACTTTACACTTCAAGGAAAAAGAAGAACATTAAACTAAGCTTAAAGTTAGCAGAAGGAAATAATAAAGATTAGAACAGAAATAAATGAGATAGAGATTAAAAATACAATAGAACATGAATAGAGAATAGAAAAATAATAAAATCAACAAAATTAGGAGTTGTTTTTTGAAAATATAATTTAAAAAATGATAAACCTTTAGCTCGACTAAGAAAAAAGAGAGGATTTGAATAAAAATCAGAAGTGAAAGAGGAGATATTATAACTGATGCTGTAGAAATAAAAATGATTATAAAATAGTACTATGAACAATTACATACTAACAAATTGGAATACCTTGAAGAAATGGATAATGTCCTAGCAACTTACCAAGAGTAAACACTGAAGAAATAGAAAATATGAATCAGTAATCAAAAACTTCCTAACAAAACAAAAACTCAGGATGAGGAAGTTTCACTGCTGAATTCTACCAGACATTAAAGGAGAGCAAATATTAATATTCCTCAAAGTCTTCCAAAATATTGAAGAAAGAACACCTTTAAACTGAGTTATGAGGCTAGCACTGCCCCGATACCAAAACCAGACAAAGATGCTACAAGAAAAGAAAACTGCAGACCAATATCCCTTATGAATATTGATGTACAAAACCTCAACAAAGTACTAGAAAATCAAATTCAACAGCACAGTAAAAGGATCATACACCATGACCAAGTGGAATTTATCCCAGGGATGCAGGAGTGATTCAACATATAAAATTCAATAAATGTGATACATCACATTCATACAACAAAGTATAAAACTCACACAAGAATTCTAATAGATGCAGAAAAAACATGTGACAAAATTTGATACACTTTTATAATAAAAACACTCCTTAAATTAGGAATAGAAGGAAATTATCTTTTTTTTTTAGAAGGAAATTATCTTAACAGAACAAAGGCCGTATATGAAAAGCCTACAGCTAATATATTCAATAGTGAAAAATAAAGCTCCCCCTCTGATATTAGAAACAAGGCAAGGATACCTACTCTCTTTACTTTTACTCAACATAGTACTGGAAGTAGTAGCTAAAGCAATTAGGCAAGAAAAAGAAATACGAGGGATCTAAATCAGAAAGGAAGAAATAAAATTATCTCTGTTCATAGACCACGGGATCATATATGTAGAAAACCATAAAGATTCACACACATACAAAGGGAGACTTCACAGTTCCTGATTTCAAAACACATTACAAAGATTGTCATCAACATAGTATGGTACTGCCATAAAGATAGACATAGCCCAATGGAACAATAGAGTCCAGAAGTAAATCCATGCATATATAGTCAGATAATCTTTGACAAGTGTGCCAAGAATATGCAATGGGGAAAGGATCAACTCTTCAACAAATGGTGTGGGAAAAATTAAATAACCACATGGAAAATAGTGAGATTTGACCCTTATTTTATGCCATACATGAAAGTCAACTCAAAATGGATGAAAGGCTCACACGTAAGACCTACAAATATAAAATTCCTTAAAGTACAAAACAAGGGGGGAAAGCTTCATAATACTTGTCTTGGATATAACACCAAAAGCACAGGTAACAAAAGCAAATATAGGCAAGTGGAACTACATCAACCTACAGAATGGGAGAAAATATTTGGGTTACTATTCAAAATATATAAGGAACTCCTGCAACTCGATAGCAAGAAAAAATCCCCACAGACACAAATAACCTGATTTTAAAATTGGACAAAGGGCTTGAATAGACATTTCTCTAAAGAAGGTATACAAACGGCCAATAAGTACATGAAAAAATCCTGAGCATCACTAATCATCAGAAGAATGCAAATCAAAACTACAATGAGATATCACCTCAGATTTGCTAGGATGGCCATGATCAGAACAAAACAGGAAATAACAAAGGTTGGTGAGGATGTGGAAAAATTGGAACCCTTGCACACTGTTGGTGAGAATGTCAACTGGTACATCCAATATGGAAAACAGGATAGAGTCTCCTCAAAAATTAAAGATAAAACTAACAATTGATCCAGGAATTGTACTTGTAGGTGTTTATCCAAAAGAACTAAAAACAGGATCATAAAGAGATATTTGTATTTCCAGTATATTGTAGAGTTATTCACAATAGGCAAGAGGTTAAAAACAAACTACAAGTCTATTGACAGATGAAGTGATAAATAAAATATGGTATATACATGATAGAATATTATTCAGCCTTAAAAAAAAAAAGGAAATCTTGCCACACACTACAACAAGAATGAACCTGAAGGACATTATGCTAAGTAAAATAAGCCAGTCTCAAAGGGACAAATACCACTTACATGAGGTATCAAAAGTGGTTAAACTCATAGAAGCAGAAAGTAGAATGGTGGCTGCCAGGAGTTCAGGGGAGAAAGAAATGGGGAGTTGCTGTTCAATGGGTATCGAGTTTGAAAATGAAAAAGTTCTAGGGATCTGTTATACAACAATGTACATGTAATTAACTATACTATATACTTAAAAACTTAAGAGGGGAGATTTCATCTTATGCTTTTTTTACAATTAAAAAGTCACTCAGGATTGGTTTTATGAGATAACACATAGATGCCGGGGCCCTATGCTTAGAATGGTTGCTTTGCTGTTGCTGTCTTGAAATTCTTAATAATTTTATCTATCTTTAAACTTGTGTTTTGTGTATGAAGCTAATGGGACAATAAACTACGCATGTGAGAAGTGATAACATGCAACATATGTGTCTGTCACCATTCCTGTGGCCTCATTCACAGATAGTTTTACCTGCTTGTCAAGTAGTTTCCATAATATATTTATTTTGTACTCATTTGGAGTCTGAGTTCCCATGCGTTGTGGGGCTACCAGAATTCTCTGTTCATGGTCACATCTACAAGTGAATAAATGAAGGTGTTAACAGTCCTGAGAGGCCATACTTTCCACATAAACCAAAAGTTACTTTTTAAAAAATTATTATTATTATTATTATTATTATTATTATTTAGAGAGGGAGAAGGGGTGGGGGACAGAAAGAGGCAGAGACAGAACTGTAAGCAGGCTCCACTGCCCAGCATGGACCCGGATGTGGGGTTCAAGCTCATGACTCTGAGATCATGACCTGAGGCAAAATCAAGCATCCAATGCTTACTGACTGAGCCACGTAGGCACCTCAGAACCAAAAGTCACTTCTAATGTGGAAAAAAAGTAATTATTATTTTTTTTTGAAAGATTTTATTTATTTATTTGACAGAGAGAGAGAGAGATTACAAGTAGGCAGAGAGGCAGGCAGAGAGACAGAGAGAGGAGGAAGCAGGCTCCCCGCTGAGCAGGGAGCCCGATGCGGGCCTCGATCCCAGGACGCCGAGATCATGACCTGAGCCGAAAGCAGAGGCTTTAACCCACTGAGCCACCCAGGCGCCCAAGTAATTATTTTTTAAGAAATAAGACTGGTCAAAGAATCTCATTCCATCCTTTCTTACCTGTGTTATTTCCCAGTATTAGCCAACTACCTATGCTAAGAAGGATGACATAGATGGAAAAGATGAGAGGGCAATCCATAGTTCCTTTTCCTTTTAGTCCTTCCTTACTCATCAGTAAGCTGAGGAAAGGTAGAATGTGTATTTATCAAGAAATTAAATAAAAAATTGAGTTAGTTTGTAATAAAAACTATAGTTTATAATTGTAAATAATTGTATAATTATAAATTGTAAATATAGTTTGTAAAAAAAAGTTGAGTTAGTTTGTACAGGATTTCCACTGTCCTGTTTAAAAAATACATATGCATACATATGCAAACTACACAATAGGAATTGTGTAGGGCACCTAGGTGGCTCAGTCAGTTGAACATCCAACTCTTGGTTTTGGCTCAGGTCATGATCTCAGAGTTGTGAGACAGCCCCACGTCAGACTCCATGGTCAGCATGGAGTTTACTTGAGATTCTCTCCCTCTCCCTCTCTCTCTGCCCCTCCCCTGCTCGTATGCACACTCTCTCATGTGCTCACTCTCTCTCAAATAAGTAAGTAAATAGATAAATAAAATCTTCAAAATAGGAATTGTGTAATTTTTCAAGCGATTTTGCATATGAGATAAATGCTCCCATATTTGCATGTAAAACTGGCATTACATGATAGAAAGGGGAATGGTAAGTCATAATAATAATTTTAAATTTTTATTTAGAAAAACATTAGATAGCAAAATTAAAAAAAACCACCAAGACAAGTTCAGAGGGACTACAGAAAAAAAGGGAAAAACTTTATATTTAAATACTGTATTAACCTCCTAGGGCTGCCATAACAAAGTACTACACACTGGGTGGCTTAAACAACAGAAATTTCTTCTTTCACAGTTCTGGAAGCTTAAAGCCCCAAATCAAGGTGCCAGCAGGTCCATGCCCCTTTGTAGGATCTAGAAGAGAATCCTTCTTTGCCTCTGCCAGCTTCTGGTGGTTGTTGGAAATCCTTGGTGTTCTTGGCAGCAATACTGCATCACCTCAATCTCTGCATCTGTTGTGACATGGCCATCTTCCTTCTATTTGGCTATGTGTGTCTCTAAATCCTTCTCTGCATAAGGACAACAGGCCTTGGATTTAAGGCTCACCCTAATCTATTATGGCCTCATCTCAACTTAATTGCATCTGAAAAAAGAAATGTCTTTGGTTACATTCGGCAGGTTCCAAGTGGACAAGACTTTTGAAGGGTGGGCACTATTCAACTCAGTCTAAATGCTTTTATTTATTTTTTTAGAGGAAAGGGAGGGGCAAAGGGAGAAGCAAAGGGAGAGAGAGGGAGAGAATCTCCAGCAGACACCTTGCTGAGCAGGGAGCCTGACACAGGGCTCTATCTCAGGACCCTGAGATCATGACCTGAGCCAAAATCAAGAGTTGGACACTTACCTGGCTGAACTACTGAGATGCCCCCAGTCTAAATGCTTTTAATAGCCCTTCTTCCTTGCATTTTAAACAAGGGGCCATACATTTTCATTTTGCTCGGACTCACACATGATGTCACCTTTTAAATGACAGCACCCATGTTGGAAAACTTGGCTTAACAGAGAGCCACGTGAGTCTGTTCCCTTCACTCTAGACTTAAACACTAGATTTACCCACTTTGTTGTAGTAAGATGATTCTAGACGAACCCACGTGACAGAGGGGCGTGCCTGTGTAAGACCCATGCCCATGCAGCACAGAGGAACAGAGAACTTTTGTCTCACTCCCAAGATGAAGAAAAGAAGAACTGGGCAAAGATGGTCTGTTATTCTTCTCAACTCTAACAGTCAAGTAGGCCACTTCACCTACCCAGCATCAGTGAATAAAAGGGCAGGTAGGTCAACGTTACACTAATCAAATTCCTTTCCGTGGAGGATACATTAGAAATTAAGAAAAATATTCACCAACACTCCCCTGCTTTTACTTAACCCACTGAAATATGTCCTTAAGTATCACTGGTGGGCGAGTTAGATTTTCATTCCAGAAGTCTCTGATATGGGTGAGAAACTGCATTAATTGAATTAACTCCACAAAGCTATTTATATCCACTGATGAAAACCAACCTTATATTCTGTCAGCCATTCTAAATTACAATTAACTACAGAAATTTGACGATGTTAAATGACAAATTAAGATTGAATATATAAAGTCATTCCAATAATATAATCTGAGAATCACAGAAATGTCCCAAACTTGAAAGTAAACCCTTGCCATTATCAAATTCTTCAGGGAGAAATTAAAGGACACAGATCAAATCCTCTTACGGATGAAGATCTCAAAGCGTTGAAGCCCAATTTTGAAATCATGTTTTTTTTTTTTTGTATTGTGAATTAAAAGTCTAAAGTCCTAAATGTTCATAAATCATCCTCCCAAATGTCTTATTTGGTTCATTCTCAGTGGCAAGGTTCTCAGTGCCTGAGTGGGATCAAGGGCTCCTTCTGGAATCTGTATCTTTGACTTCCCTCAATGACATGGGTGTGGGCCTCTCAATGCCTCAGCTGTTTTACTGGACTGTCATGAACCAAGACTTTAATGAGGATAGAGAGTTAATAAGAGAACTTGATTTTTCAGAACTAGCCTCACAACCAAAACACGTAGAAAGCAAGCCAACTTCTAATCCCTAGAATATTTAAACTAAGCAAATTCTTGTTCCCAGAATCTGGTACAGAATGTGCCCAGAGAACATAGCAGAAACTCAATGGCATTGGAGAGAAAGATAAAGTCTCTTTGATTTTAGCCTCACTAGGAGGCCTGCTAATATTTGCTATTTATCTGATATTGCTGACTGAGTGACTAAGTTCACTATTGTGAACTTAGAAGGAGGAGGATTCTTTCAGCCTGAGGTTCATTCGGTACCATGAATTTGCGATGTACAGTGCCCAGCACTGTACACCTATCATACACTGACACTTTCTCTATGATCACCCTGTTGCTCACACTGCAGTAGTGAACTGATTAGGTGTTCTATCTAATGGCATTGCATCTGCAGTCCCTGAAATACATCTTTTACATTTCTGTGCCACTGTGACTATTTTCACTGCCTCCTGCTATGAACTGTTTAGACTGTAGAAGGCCACCTCTTAGAGAATATTGCTTTCTCATACATATTTGATAAATCCAGAGACAATGGATCCACACGGTAAATGGAGTCACTTGAGCCTATGGCAAGCCATATATGTCAATACTGACAAATCTTGTAAAATTTCTCCTGACAATTGAGTCTTTGTCTCAATCAAGCCTACTTAGGAAAGCCATACTGAAGAGTAAGCTAAGGTAGGCAACTGCCTGAGACTTCCCTGCCCTGTAAACTTCTGGGCACCCTAAAGCCCAGTGCATAAAGATCTCCTTGCTTCCTTCTTTATTCTGCTCTAGTCATTTGCTCATCCACCTGCAACTCCTCAAGGCCCCCTTTCTTTAAGCCAGACCGCTGCTTAAGTGACTACAGAAACTACACTCTCTATGCAGTCATCAGCCAAAGTCAAAGTATCTTATGGCTGCTTTAGCGGGCTGAATAATGGCCCCTAAAATACAGCCCCCCAGGTCCACCTCCCTATTCTTGAAATCTATGGTTGTTAGCACATTTGGAAAAAAGGTCTTTGTAGCTATAATTAAGTTAAAGATTTTGAGATGGGGTTTTCATCCTGTATTATCCAGGTGGTCCCTCAATACAATAAATAGCAAGTATCCTTATACAAGAAGGACAGGGGGAGATTTGAGATAGAAAAAAAAGGAAGATACGGGCACACAGAGGAGAAGGTAATGCATAGACAAAGTCAGAGACTGAGTAAGACAAGGAAGCTAGCAACCTTTAGAAGCTAAAAGAGGCAAAGAATGGTTTCTCCCCTAGAACATTTATGCAGCTCTGCTGACACCCTGATTTTAGACTTTTGGCCTCCAGAACCATGAGAGAGGAACCTTCTGTTGTTTAAGCCACCAAGTTTGTAGTCATTTTTATCGCAGCCACAGGGAACTAATATAGCAGGCCTTAAACCTTTCCCAGGTCTTCGTAATTTACTGCACAAAACTGCCTGACCTAACCTAAATATGTTTGAACTGTTTCAAAGGTCACAATGCCCTACCACCTAAGAAAGACCAAGGCACAAAACCATCTTCTCTGGCAGTACCAACACACTTCCCACATAGACATTTTACTTTCCAAACTTCTGCTCCTTTTTATTTCTCAGTGCTCCCAGAATGCACCAGATGTTAGCATCTTTCAATGATCCTAATAAAGTATAGCAATCTTATTACATCTAGGTCTGAAGTAGGTTAGGAAATAAAAGAGGAAAGATAGAGACTGAAATATTCCTTTTACTTTCATTGATAACCCAGGTTTGAAAACCCCAGTCTGAATGAGAGCTAAATGGCCCAATAACTGAACTCCAGAATTGGGTAGATTACCAACTAGTAATACACAGCATGGGAGAAACAGAAGACACCCACTCACACTCTCAAGGAAGAGAACAGAATTAGTCAAGGCAAGCACGTCCAGTTAATTCTTCCTAAACTTTCTAGAAACACCATTTGACCACCTTTGGGGCAGAGCAAATAAAGAAGCTGAGCTGAAATGATCTAAGGAGCTCTCCTGACATGACTGAATTATCAGGAGTGGGGAAGGAACATTTGGTACTCCCCACCCCCACCTAGCATCTAAAAAAAAAACCCCACACATTTACAATGTAAAACAAATCAGAAACTACTTTAACCCCTGATGTACTCTCAGTACACTAAATAGCTAATCAGGAGCCTTGTGCAAAAACAACCTGATTAGCTGCTAATAAAACTCTTTGGAAGCAGAGCCTTCTACATGACACAGAGGGTGAATGTAGACCTGTATGCTCCAGGACTTCCTTGCCAAAAATACATATCCTTTCTTTACTATTCCAGCAAATATGGCCTGTGGCATGGCTCCACCCTCACATCTTCTTTTCCTGGATTAGTCATAATAGAAATAGTAGAAATAAACAATAGGTGTAAGGTAGGAATGTATAAAATAGTGGGGGAAAAAAACCTTGTAAGTGGAGTCAAGTACCACCACCATTTACTAGAGGTGAATTTTCAAGCAGCAACATTCACAGTTCTTTTCTGTTACATCTGTAAAGTGATAATAAGTAGTACGTACATAACTACTTTTCATTTACTGAAACCTGTTTTTTTATGGCTAGCCACCGTATTACCAAGTAACATGCCAAGCCATCAGCAACAGATGAAAAAAGTCAGTCCCTGGTCTCAAGGAATGTTGCCTAGAAGAAGACAGAGATGTGTAAAAAATACAATTAAAGTACAGTGTAGCCAATGCAATAACCAGACATGCAAAAGTGCAATGGTAGCAAAAAGGAGAGTGTGATCATAACAATAAAAGGACTTCACGATAAAAATAATATGCAAATTGGGTTTTGAAAAATGCAGTGGGTTTTTCTAGGTGCACAACAGGGAGGAGAAAGGGCTTCCTGATGGAAGGAAAAGCATAATCCAATATAGTGAACAATTCACATAATCCAGGAAAGTGAAGTGGGGAGTAGCAGGAATAATGATTACATAAATTGGGCATCAGGAATCTCTGTAAACAGAAAGCCACTGAACAATGACTCCAATGATAGACCACTTCTGCATTTTTGTAAGACTACCTTAATGGAAACTTTGCGGACCCATTCAAGGGGGAAGAAAACAGAATTGGTAACTCCTGCCAGAAATATTAAGGACTTGCCATAAAAACCAGAAAACAAATGAAAAGATATTCAGAGGCAGAACCCAGTGTGCTTGATGATGAATTCAAATTTGGTGATGAGAAGCCAATAGGAAAGTACAAACAACGATAATCTTAACATTCTGCTTAAAATGTTCTTATCCATAAAACAATGTCCAAAGAGTTTTTAAAAGTTACAAAGACAAGAATTCTATTTCAGTGATCAAGTCTACTGGAATTAATTGGTGATGGCTCTGAGTTCTCTTATCCTTCTATTTCCATGGTCTTTTCTCAAGGATTAAATTATCTGAGGATCTGGCTTTCAGTTATTATTCACAATTTGTTGGTTCTGATATCTTAATGTTAACAGTTGTTCTGTCATTAAGAAATGGTTTATTGTCTTTGTCTCTATCATCTTTCCATGCCTTTTTTTTTAAGATTTTATTTATTTATTTGACAGAGAGAGAGAGATCACAAGTAGGCAGAGAGGCAGGCAGAGAGAGAGAAGGAAGCAGGCTCCCCGCTGAGGAGGGAGCCTGATGCAGGGCTCGATCCCAGGACCCTGAGATCATAACCTGAGATCATGACCTGAGTTGAAGGCAGAGGCCTTAACCCACTGAGCCACCCAGGCGCCCCCTCCCATGCCTTCTTTTCTTGAAGATTTTTGCTTTAGTTTTAATCACACATTTAAACTTATCTTATTATGGTAAAATATACATAACATAAAATTTTATTTTATTTTGTTTTTATTAATTTTTTTTCTGGCAAGATGTTTTCTCAAGAGGTTGTACCCTTTGAATTCCCATCAGCAATGAAAAGGATTCCCTGTTGTCCCATACCCTGACCAGCAAGTGGTATTGTCAGTTTTTGGTATTTAAGCCACTTTATTAGATGGGTGGAGTATCCCATTGGTGTTTTAATTTGTTTTTCCGAGGGTGCCTGGTGGCTCTGTGGGTTAAAGCCTCTGCCTTTGGCTCGGCTCATGATCTCAGGGTCCTGGGATCGAACCCCACATCAGGCTGCCTGCTCAGCAGGGAGCCTGCTTCCTCCTCTGTCTCGGCCTGCCTCTCTGCCTACTTGTGATCTCTCTCTCTCTCTGTCAAATAAATAAATAAAAATCTTTAATTTGTTTTTCTCTAATGCACAGTGCATATCATTTTCCAATTATTCCCCAATATTGAGAAATTTATATATGCTTATTTCTCATTTATATATATTATGCACTAAGGTGTCTATTCATATTAGCTTTTCATTTTAATTGATTTGAGGAGTTTATTTTCTTATTGTGAAGTTGTTGTTGTTGTTGTTTTTTACTACTTCTTCGAATATTCTGCATGCATGTCTTTCTTTAGATATGTTTTGAAGATATATCCTCCTAGCCAGGTACTTGCCTTTTCAGTCTTTGAACACTGTCTTTCACAGAATGGACTTTTAAAATTTAATAAAGTCCACATTATCAATTTTTTTCTTTCATGGATCATGCTTTTTGTGTTGTATATAAAAACTGTGCTTCAGGGCGCCTGGGTGGCTCAGTGGGTTAATGCCTCTGCTTTCGGCTCAGGTCATGATCTCAGGGTCCTGGGATCGAGGCCCGCATCGGGCTCCCTGCTCAGCGGGGAGCCTGCTTCCCCCTCTCTCTCTCTGCCTGCCTCTCTGCCTCCTTGTGATCTCTCTCCCTCTGTGAAATAAATAAATAAAATCTTTAAAAAAAAAAA
>LNAC01002204.1:2949-30461 GCA_002007465.1 Ailurus styani | reverse complement strand
GATGATTCACAGACCTGTACCCCTTGGGCAAAGAATAAAAATAAAATTAAAAAAAAAGGTTCCATAGTTTAAAAGTTAAAAATAGAACTACCATATGACCCAGCAATTGCATTTCTAGGTATTTACACAAAGGATACAAACATACTGATTAGAAGGGTACATGCATCCCAATGTTTCTAGTAGCATTATCAAAATAGCCAAATTACAGAAGGAGAATAAATGTCCATCAACTGATGAATGGATGAAGAGGTGGTATATATATATGGAATTCCATATATATATATATATGGAATTCCATATATATATATATATGGAATTCCATATATATATATGGAATTCCATATATATATATATATGGAATGATGAATGGATGAAGAAGTGGTGTGTGTGTATGTATATATATATATATGCATATATATGTATATATATATATATATATATATATACACACACACATATATACACAATGGACTAGTACTCAGCCAACCAACAAAAATAATGAAATCCTGCCATTTGCAATGACATGGATGGAACTAGAGGATATTGTGCTGAGTGAAATAATAAATCAGAGAAATAGTAATAATAAATCGTAAATCAGAGAGATACATAATAAATCCGAGAACGACAAATACCGTATGATTTCACTCATATGTGGAATTTAAGAAACAAAAACAGATGAACATAGCTGGAAAAAAAAGAGAGAGAGGCAAACCATAAAACAGACTCTTAACTATAGAGAACACACTGATGGTTACCAGAGGGGAGGTGGGTGGGGGGATGGGTGAAATAGGTGTTGGGGATTAAGGAGGCCACTTGTAATGAGCACTGGGTGTTGTATGGAAGTGTTGCATCACTATATTGTACACCTGAAACTGTGTTACCCTATACATTTCCTAACTGGAATCTAAATAACTTTAAAAAAATAAAATCATTACTTGGCATATGTGTAGTGGTAATGCTCTCTTCTAATTTTATATTCTCATTATTTTATCATCTATTATCAAGTGTCTATATTAGGCAGAGTTCATTTTTTGTGTTACTGAATTATGTAATTTGATCACATTTTTGTTCATAATAGTAATAACCAAGCATTTATTATTATATCTTTTTCTTCTTTACAGAAAACCTTTCAAATGTTTATATAATCCTATCACAGAAAAATTACACATTGTTTATTATGGTGGTCAATCTTTATTATTTAAAACACTCAAGTAAGGAGCTATGAAAACTGTAGAATAACGTGATTTCAGAAATTCTGATTTCTGCATCACAAAACGTATCGTGTCAGACATATGGAAACACTAGCCTGTGCTAAGGCAGTCACAGTGGAAATGGAAAGGAAAGAAAACAAAGATACTGAAGAGGTAGAATCATCAGGCTGTAGTGGCTGAGCCAGTGTGAGGAATCGGGGAGAAAGGAATCTAGAATAACTTCTAAGTGTCTGGTTTTATTGACTTGGTTGATGTGGATTTCAGGAAGAAAAGCAGAGTGGGGCGGTGAGGTTGTTCGAGCATAGAAAGTCTAGGGAGCCTGAGTCATTTGTCTGGGGATGGCTTCTGGTGTCTGGAACTCAGCAAAGAGGGTTGTTCTGGAGACGGAGGCTTGAGACAGCAGTGAACAGAAGGGAGTCAGATTTATGGACAAGTCAGTATTTGTTTTCGACTGTTTTGGACTCGTTTAAAACATCTAAAATATAATAGAAGAGGTGGGTGTTTGGGAGCAATATATGATAATTATTTAATAACTTCTCCAACCTTACACATCATCTTAGTCATTTTGGCAAACAAAATATGACAGCTGGTCATGGCTTCTAGCCTCTAAAACTTCCAGAATTACAGATTTATGTACTTCAAGAAGTAAAACAGGAAAGGCCTTTTGGTTTTACTTTAAACTGAAACCAAAATTTTAGTGAGGGGAAGAAATATTATTTAATCCTTCCTTTTCCTTTAATTACAATAAGGTTTACACAAATGTACAGGAAAAAACTGATGTGAATACTTTAAAGCAACTAAGGAATGCTAATGATATTTTTTAAATTGAACATTCGTGACTATGTTCTGATTTGTGTGCTATAGAGCTTAGAGTTAAAAGCCAAGCCTCCAGAGTTAGATTAATTGAGGCTTGGATCTTGACTCCTCTGCTTCTGAACTGTGTGACCTTAGGTGAGCTGTATGACTGCTCTGAGCTTCAGTTTCACTATCTGTAAAATGAGTCTTCCTTGACTTCCTCCATTCTCTAAGCCCTCCACCAGTCATATCCTGAACAATCTCTTGTATCTGCTACCTTCTCTCCAGTCCCCCTGCCAATGACCAAGTCCAGGTTAGAGAAATCACAGTAACTTCCTACTTGGTGTCCCTGCATTCAGTCTTGCTCTCTTGAAATCCATTCTTTTTTTTTTAAGATTTTATTTATTTATTTGGCACAGAGAGAGAGATCACAAGTAGGCAAAGAGGCAGGCAGAAGGAGAGGGAGAAGCAGGCTCCCCACTGAGCAGAAAGCCCGATTTGGGGCTCGATTCCAGGACCCTGAGATCATGACGTGAGCCGAAGGCAGAGGTTTAACCCACTGAGCCACCCAGGCACCACTTGAAATCCATTCTTGATCCCATAGCCAGAGCGATTGTTTGAAACCCTAAACCAGATCAGGTCACTTGACTATTTGAAAGTCTGCAGTATCTCCCCATTGTTTTTAGGGCTCACTACCCACCTTTCCCCCTCAGTGGGGTACCTACTGAAACCCTCCCTGAACTCCCTCTGGCCTCTGGGTCTTTGCACAATTTGAAGACAGTCCCCATCTCCTCTACACCATGCCCTTTGGCTACTTAACACCCTTTTATCCTTCAAGCCTCAGCTTGGACACCACTCAGGGAGACCACTTCTCCTGCCCCGCCCCCAAACTTGAGATTTGGTTCCCTTCACAGGTATTCCAATAACACAGTATACTTCTGTCCATCCTATTTTCCTCATTGTGTATTAAATTATTTAATAATCACTTACTGTGGCAATCAGAAGTTTATTGGGAAAATAGAAGCTACTCTGTGTATCACGAGTATTAAGAGTTTTAAGATGGGCCATTTGTACATCTTCTTTGGAGAAGTGTCTGTTCATGTCTTCTGCCCATTTTTTGACATGATTATCTGTTTTTTGGGCATTGAGCTTGAGAAATTCTTTATAGATCTTGGATATCAGCCCTTTGCCTGTCATGTCATTTGTGAATAACTTCTCCCATTCCTTGGGTTGCCTCTTTGTTTTGTTGACTGTTTCCTTTGCTGTGCAGAAGCTTTTTATCTTGATGAAGTCCCCAAAGTTCATTTTTGCTTTTGTTTCCTTTGAGACATGTCTTGAAAGAAGTTGCTGTGGCTGATGTCAAAGAGGTTACTGCCTATGTTCATCATCACTAGCCATCAGGGAAACTCAAATCAAAACCACATTGAGATACCATCTTACACCAGTAAGAATGGCAAAAATCAACAAGACAGGAAACAACAAGTGTTGGAGAGGATGTGGAGAAAGGGGAACCCTCCTTCACTTTTGGTGGGAGTGCAAGTTGGTACAGCCACTTTGGAAAACAGTGTGGAGATTCCTCAAAAAATTAAAAATAGAGCTACCCTATGACCCTGCAATTGCACTACTGGGTATTTACCCCAAAGATACAGAAGTAGTGAAAAGAAGGGACATATGTATCCCAATGTTCATAGCAGCAATGTCCACAATCTCCAAGCTGTGGAAAGAGCCAAGATGCCCTTCAACAGATGAATGGATAAAGAAGATGTGGTCCATATATACAATGGAATATTACTCAGCCATCAGAAAGGATGAATACCCAACTTTTGTATCAACATGGATGGGTCTGGAGGAGATTATGCTGAGTGAAATAAGTCAAGCAGAGAAAGTCAATTATCATATGGTTTCACTTACTTGTGGAACATAAGGAATAAAATGGAGGACTCTAGGGGAAGGGAAGGAAAAGTGAATTGGGGTAAATCAGAAGGGGAGATGAACCATGAGAGACTAAGGACTCTGAGAAACAAACTGAGGGTTATGGAGGGGAGGGGGGAGAGGAGATGGATGAGCCTGGTGGTGGGTATTAAGGAGGGCCCGTATTGCATGGAGCACTAGGTGTGGTGCATAAACAATGAATCACTGAAAAAAATCACTGATAAATAAATAAATAAATAGGGCGCCTGGGTGGCTCAGTGGGTTAAAGCCTCTGCCTTTGGCTCAGGTCATGATCTCAGGGTCCTGGGATCGAGGCCCATATCAGACTCTCTGCTCAGCAGGGAGCCTGCTTCCTCCTCTCTCTCTCTCTCTCTCTCTGCCTGCCTCTCTACCTACTCGTGATCTCTCTCTCTCTCTCTCTCTCTCTCTCTCTCTCTGTCAAATAAATAAATAAAATCTTTATAAATAAATAAATAAATAAATAAATAGTTTTAAGATAGGAAAGTAAGGTGTACACAACCACTGGGGAAGCAAAGATCAAGCAAGCCATGTTAATGTCCTCAAGAGCTCACCTGGGAAATTTCAAAACCTGTGAGTTTGTAAGGTGCTCCCGCCAACTATTTCAGCCAACTATCTTCAACACAATATAGACAGTTCTCAAAAACTGCATCTGGAAGCTGAACTTTACACTTCTCTGTGCATCTATTCACATCTACCTCTGGAGAATAGTGGTCTCTGTCTTCCCGTTTCCTCACATAAGAGCCTCTCACAGGATGATCTCTCTTGGGACCACGTAGAGAAGATTCTGGGAAAGGTAGCTACCAGCTTCTCTTCTACGAAGCAGGAAGACATCAGAAAGGGGTGTTAGTGATATTCAAGTATACGACACTTGGCTCTGCACAGTTGTCCTCTGAAAACTGTTCATTACAGTTACGTTAATGACATTGACAGTATCAAACTGAACAGGAATTTGTTTGTTCACTGAGCACCCGTGCTCACTTTCCTGTAAAATCACAAAAACTAAATGGTGATGCACATTCATTATGGTCTATACAGTGAGTATTACGGGTGCAGCTGAGTTGTTTGTGTACTTTTGTATGACTGTTAAGTGGATAGGTGAGTCACATCCTTGTGTCCTGCATATAACCCATTAAAACCAACAGGCCTCTACAGACCTGGGGAAAAACAGGGCTGTCTTGCACTCCTAGAATTCATTCCTGGCAAAGGTGCTATAAGTCAAGATGATGTAAGCTGAATCAGATTTTCCAATGAAACCAAACCACATGCATTGCCAACAGCCAAATGACCATTTTTTATAGAAAATGATGACAAGTGCAACAACAAACTCAACACAAATCATGTATCCGCACACACGTCGGTACAAATCATCATGAAATGTATGGACACCCATCAGGGCAACATAGAAGCCAGTCACTGTAGTGTCATAATCAATTAAACCTTTAATATCTTTTTAATTATTTTTGTTTTATTTACAACAATGACTGGTAAGTGAAATTACATTTTTCTAGGGAAGCTTTGGGTCCATTCTCGTAAGAGTCTTTAAATAGAACTTTGAGGAAATTTAGGAGTTTTCGGTGGTTGCTCAGAAATAAATCCAGGGATGTATACCCTTGCTGCCAAGTTGTTAGTGCACAGATGATTGTCCATTTAGTATTTGAACTACGGGTTTTGTTTTTTGAACTGCTACCCAGAAACGCTAGCCAATCCCTCACACCAAATCTTATGCCAGACATGCTTTCTTTAAAAACTTTGCTTTTAAGACACAAAGCCTAACCTTTGCATTGAAATTTCCACTGTTTTCTCTCCTACTATGTTGTTACACAGTGGCAAGAACTCTCTGTTCCTGGTCTGGAATTACAGCAAGACTCGTTAATACACATCGTTAGGCTGGTCTTGCATTCAGAATTCATCCCTTTGCAGCTACAGTTGAATAGAAGCCTCTAGGGGAGAAATGTACTTTCCATTTAAAAAAAAGCAGGAGGGAGCTCTAAAAGAGTGAGCATTTAGAATATGTTTAAAGACCTGCTGCTTTTTTCCCTAAGCATGCTGGAACACAGAGATCCAAATTCATCTTCCAAAGTGGTGGCCGTGATCGAAGCATTTCTGAATTGTGAATTGTCTACAGAAGTGGTATAATCAAGGGGATCAGTCTCATCCACTCTGCTCCCAGGACAATTTTCACGTGTCTGTAGCCTTTCTTTTCTTCCTCTTTCTGTCTCCTCCCCTCCACTTTATCTGCTGGAGTCCAGTCTTTCCTCCTTCTCTGGTGCTGCCTTCGTGCTGGAGGCAAACAGAAGGGTCTAGGCGGGCTGGCTTGGGTGCCAGGGACAAGGATGGTGGAGACAGACCAGGGCAGCCAGGACAAGGAAGGGAGGCAGAGGTGGAGAACAGCAGGAAGGCAGATCCCAAACCCAAGCCTCAGAACAACAGCCCTGCACTGACAAACATGACCTTCGTGTTCCCCAAAGTCACCAACAAGGCGAGTTTTACAGAGTCTCTGGTAACCCCATCTGTGAAATGAGTGGGCTGCATGCTTTGGCTGTGTCACGTGTATTGTGTGCCTGCTGTAAGAAACAGTGGCATAATTTACTAAGCCATTAAAATGTAAACACGTGCCACAGGCCAGAGTGAATATAGGTAGAGAGAGCAAACACCCATCTGAGTTCTAAGACCATTTGCAGAAGGTGAAGATACTGGGTCTGGTTGGACACCCCCTGGGAAACTATGGTGCAGGAGGTGAGACTGCCCCATATTCAAAACCCAAAGCCCTTACCCCATCCTGAGTACATCAGAGCCCCTGACCTGAGGCCAAGATGTAATGGGTGCGATACTGGACTCAATGCTCCTGAAGGCTGTCTAGGATTTGTTTCCCCATTGGGAGTTTGGGGTGTTTAATTTAGACCATAAACTCTTAGAAGGAAGGAGCCACATCTGTATACTTCATCTGATTTGACTCTGAATTTGTGCACAAAACAGATCCTCTTAGGGTTAACTGTTGAAGGAAAAAGATGTCCTTAGGCTTAATAAAGGTTGATCACAGCTCATATCATCCTTCAGAATTGTGGCTGTTGAGAGGATCACTGCGGACCTTCCTGCTATCACACTCTATAAATGTAAGCGTGACCAAGGTCCCACGGACAGGGGTTGGAGCCCTGGTGCCCAGGGCTGTGGTCCAGGCAGTATTGGGTGGTCCCATGTTGGAACTATTCTCCTCCTCTTCTTTGTTTTCCTCCTTCCAAGAGAGGAAGTATCTGGCTGTGCTTGTGTGGGTCTTTCTCCCTAAATTTGGCTGTACTCTGCAGTTTCTTCAGGAAGAGAGGAGCCAAATCACCTTTCTTGTCTGAGACGCTGAGATTACTTGAGATGCTGGTCGGAAGAAGAGAGGCCAATGAGAGCCTTTACTTTGCAACTGGAAAACGTGAGATGAGGGGAAAACTCATGAAAAACTCATGCTGGGATTACAGTAAATGGAAGGAAGAGATGCAAATAGGCCCCATAACCCAAGCTGCTGAGAATGAATTGTGGATCGCTAGACAGAACCAGAGACAACAGACCTGAGTCATCTAGGCCAACCTCTTGCTTTTATACGATCTTGAGATCCAGAGAGGAGTAATGACTTGCTTTCTTATGCTAGTGAAAGTCTCCATGTTTGGATTCAATCTGATCTTTTGTGGTTCTACTAGAGATATAGTCAGTCTAATTCTAAAGCAACAGCATTTCTTCTAGGGTTCCAAGGAGCCAAGGAATGTGGGCCAATATTACCTACCCCACACCCATCTGCATCAACCCCATATCCAAAGTCCCAACAAGTTAGGTCAGCAAAAAAATTTAAAAATTTCAGCTACCTAAATAATCACAAGTTTCATTTCATATTTTAAATTCACAGACCAGAAAGGTCATAGAATAACCCAGGAGGAAGAAACTCAGCAGAAACAAAGGCTGACTAAGAAAGAAAAAATAAATTGACTAAGAAAGAAAAAGTAAATTCCAGATTTCACGTCCATATAATCCAAAGAGTATTTCATTAATGTAAACAAAGTATATACATTTTCCCTAATCGTGCTTTTATGTTTGTTTCCTTTCTGGTGATCATTTCCAACCAGCTGATCCCATGGTTCATGAAAACCCAGGTTGAAGGCAGATTACCTAGCCTCCACTTCCAAAATTGGGGCTCCTAAGACCCTCTTCTATAGAAATTCTGGAGTCACCACTGTAAGGAAAACACATGGAACATTCCAGTGTCCTAGGGAAGGGCTGTTCTCCTTTGGAAAGACTGTCTGAGAAACATTCATAAAAACTCAAGATATTTGCTCCATTAGTGCCAAACTATAAAAATAGGAGGACTCTCCATGCTCCTGTCATTAAGCAATATAACCCCTAATTCTGATGGAAGCCCCCTAAAGCTGGTTGACAGAGAGCAGGAGCTATTATGAAATTCCCCCAATGACCTCAAGATTCCTGCCTTCAACCCTGTTCTCCAACACAGCACCCAACTTGGCTCTTCATTCCATTCTCCTAATGACATCTGTTGAGAAGAAGCTTTTACTTTGTCCTGCCTCATAGGAGGGCTTGTTGTCCATTGGAAATTTACTCTAGAGTGCTAGGAGGTGAGAGGTGCAGGGTCAGCTCACACTGTGTGGAACCACTCTAGAACCTCGATTCTACAGTGTTTGGTGTCTTTGGGACAGAGGAGTGCTCTGTAAATCAAGCCCTTCTCCATTTGTCAGCCCTGTGTCAGCGTTTGCTGAGGCCTGAAGTCAAAGGCAAGTTGGAACAGTGTGGAGTCTTTGGCAAAGGGCTTGTTCCCCCATCTCTAGCTCCCCATTCGAATGAAACAATTCTAGGGTGAGGTTGGCCCTAGGAATTTTTTCTCTGACTCATAGTCCCTTGGTGCTTTTCACACACTCAGACTGCAACAACTCTGAGTACCTTATAGCCCAGGGCAGAGAGAGGCCAGGGTTCAGGCAAAGCCCTACTGGGGTCCACTCCCAAGGCTGAAAAGACAAATAAGGAGGTGTCTCTCTGCGCTGATTTCTTTCACCACCCCAAGCTATTTGGGGACACAATTGCCACACACTTGTTTAAAGAAGCCACAAACTGGTTCTAGCTCTCCAAGGTGAGAATAGGCCTACTGAAGATTTTTTTTGACACTTGTGCCTATTTAATGGAAATATTAAAATAATTTTACATTTCTTCCCATTGCTAAAACCATGAAAGAATATCCCTTTTAGAGTCAAAGTAATAATTTGTTATCATGAAAAAAAGGATTTTTTTGTTATCACATTCATCAGTAGAAACCAAAGCTAAGAGAGCATTGGGCCAGGCAAGGAGGGACGTGGGTTGTCTTGGCATCTGCCCTTATGGCCAGAAAGAGAAGCAAGGGGACCCTTCATCCTCAGAGGCTTGGGCTGACAGGAGGAACATGGATCCTGGCCCAGAAAAGCAGCTGGACTCTGGAGAGATCTTGTCCCAAGTTTCTTCTTTGATCACCTGATTCAGCACACATTTCCTCTCTTGGCACAGAAGGTATAAAGACAATGCCGATGTAATACCATCTTCAGGCCACTCACAGTTCAGTGGGGGAGACGTACCCAGAACAGCTTCCATGTGATGGTTAAGTCCTGAGGCAGATTTATTCCGGGAGGTGCTGGTTTTCCTTTCCCAAGGACATGGGCTGAACACATTGTGAACACAGGCACACACACACACACACACACACACACACACACACACACGGGCACCACACACTCTCACTCAGAACATAAGCTCTGTGTGGTTAAATGTCCCCATTCATGACTAGAATAGCAGGAATAATGCAGGTGGAGCGAGATAAGTTCTGGCTGCACTGAGAAGGAGAGTTTGCACAAAAGCCACCTGTGTTCTGCCACTTTCCTGGAGGTGTTCCCGCTCCTGAAATTTCACAAGCCCTGGCTAAGTCTGAAACCAAGAAAGTAAGTGTACAAATCCCGTAAAGTGCACAGCACCCTGCCTCCATGTGGCAGCTGTCCTGGTCTCTCACACTCCCTGGGGAATAGAGACAATAAGTTGTCAACTCTCCTGAGCTCAGGATTTCCAAATTCTACGCCCTGCTTCTTGACTGGACTTCTGTGACCTTAAGCCTCTGTCTTATTATGCTGTAAGGGTTCTTTGAATAAAATGTAGGATTGGGGTTTTATGGGAAAGCCAATATGGAGTCTATAAAGATGACGATGCCAGGTGGCATTCATTCACTCACTGTTTATTCATTATGTCTGCGTTTCACAATTCTATTTGGCTGTGTGTTCTGGGTTAATATATTGGTGCAAAAGTCAAGGATGTGCAGAAGACAAAGATGAATAAAATATGCCCACTTTTCAAGGAGTTTGTTGTAGCACACCATTCAAGGAGCAATGTTTAGCAACAGTTCAAGGAGGAATGACATAAGAACTTTAATTAAAAAAATGTATCAGTAGAATTTCTAGCAACACTGACTTGGGCATTCTCCCTTATTTCATCTACTCATAGAAATGTTAGCTAAACAAATGAACAAGAGAAAGAACTCAAACCCAGAGAGAGTGGAAAGTGAGAGCAAATGTCATAATGGCCCAAGAGGTTCTTCAGGCCTGCATACAGGCCCCAGGGACCATGGACCGGTTTTTCATGTTTACACTGTTATCGGTTAAATGGTCTTGAGCATGCACAAATTTGGAAACTACAGTTGAATCCCCCTCCATAAAGCCCAGTGACCTGAAGGGCTTCCCAGCCCTTGAAAGGGACCTAGGAAAATTTCATCCATCAGCCTAGGAAGTAGCAAAGAACCTTGACATCACTTGAGGCCTTCTGGAGTTAAAACAAACAAAAGTCATCAATGAGAAGACAAAACTCCAGGCCTGTGCTGTGTCAGGGTGTGAGCTAGATGTATGCTATATATACAGATAGAAAACCCAAACCAAGATATCAGCATAACATAAAACATATATGTGGGGCACCTGGGTGGTTCAGTCAGTTGGGTGTCCAACTCTTGATTTCAGCTCAGGTCATGATCTCAGGGTCTTGAGATCAAGCCCCACATTGGGCTTTGTGCTACGTGGAGCCTACTTAGTATTCTCTCTTTCCCTCTTCCTCTGCCCTCTGCCCCCCTCCCATGAGCGTGCTCGTGCTCTCTGTCTCTAAAACAAACAAACAAAAACCCATATATTCTACACCATTGAAATCCCTGTGGATCCAGTAGAAGCAATTGAAATGTCACTTTGTAGAAGTGTTAACCCCAGATTAGACAGGATTCCCCCAGGGGAAAAAAAAGTTGTGCTAAAGATAAACTCATAACCAAAATTTATAAACTACGTGATGAAACAACCAACCATGGGGTGAGGGAGTGTATATGGGTGTTAAACACATGCAACAAGGGGCGCCTGGGTGGCTCAGTGGGTTAAAGCTTCTGCCTTCGGCTCAGGTCATGATCCCAGGGTCCTGGGATCGAGCCCCGCATCGGGCTCTCTGCTCGGCAGGGAGCCTGCTTCCTTCTCTCTCTCTCTCTGACTGCCTCTCTGCCTACTTGTGATCTGATCTCTCTGAGTGTGTCAAATAAATAAATATCTTTAAAAAAATACAAAAAACACGTGACAAACAGACTTAGCATCTGTAGAACTAGAATAATTACACAACTTGAAAAAGATGATAATATATGGATATTTAAACTGGACAGACAGATCAATGAAGAAATGGAAGCTGTAATCACAGCAGAAGACAGTTTGGAAACATACAAGTAAATTCAATAAAGAACCACATAATACTTTTACAAGTGAAAAACACAGCCCCTGAAAATTAAAAACTCAATGGACAGGTTAAAAAGTTGATTTGTTTGGTACAACCCCATAGGAAAAGAGGACACCATTATCTTGAAAGTTGAGCATTCTCATATTCTATATCTCAGTAATGCCATTTCTTGGAACATAACCAAGAGAAACCCAAGAGACAAGAACAGTGATATTTACCATAGTGCTGCTCATAATAGCAAAAACCTGAAAACGACCCAAATGCTTGTTGATTAAAAAGTAGATAAACTGTGATATAATCACATGATAACACAATGGGACATTATGGTGCAGTCAAAACAAATGGATTGCATGTACATGCATTGCTATGCATGAATCTTAACAACATAATTGTCAAAAAGTACATCCCAGAAGACTATTTTAGCATTGAACCATTTTTATAAAGTCATATCAGTTTTTTAAAAGTTGAATATTGTGCTTTCTGGGAATCCATATATTCTTAAAATAGGATTTTAAAAAATAGTAAGTAGAAGAATAATAAGCACAAGGTTCAGGGTCGTGATTTCCTTGGATTCGAGAGGAAAGCACTGGGACAAAAGTAGGTGGAAGCATGTAGGCAGATTTAAATTATTGCTAACATTCTAGTGCCTTCATTTTTTAATATATTATTAATGAATAGATCCATATCTAAACAAGGACAAGAGGGCCATGTATTAACATAGGAAGAAAGTGCGTAATGAAGCAAGGATTAGCATCAATCTAATTCTGTGTACCTGAGATTTCTTAAATCTGTAATCACTTAGACACAGCTAAGGACGCCTAGAGAAGGGAAGGTAATTGAAATTACACGTACAGAGATAAGAGATGAAATAGGGATCAGGAGTGAAATACAACAAGGTGCCTGGGGTGCTCAGTAGGTTAAGCATCTGCCTTTGGTTCAGGTCATGATCCCAGAGTCCAGGGATGGAGCTCCAAGTTGGTCCCCCGCTGGGGGTCAGGGAGCCTGCTTCTCCCTCTCCCTCTGCCCACCCCACCCCCCAGCTCATACGCTTTCTCTCTCAACTAAATAAATAAAATCTTTTTTAAAAAAAAGTGAAATACAAGGAGGGAAATATGAAAAGACAGCTGGGATTTGGAGAATAGGATGAACAGGTAAAACACACATCTATTAAGCATTCCAGAAAGCATAACATAGAGATACAGAAGCATGATGGAGAGAATAAAGGAAGAGAGGAAATGTTCAAGCAGATTATGACTGAGATATTCCCAGAAGAAAAACATAAGACTCTAGATTAAAGAAATAGACCAAATTCCAAACAGGGTAAGTAAAAGGCAAGACTGACTTAAATGTTTAATAGTGATTTTAAAGGGCATCGAAGATGAAGAGAAAATATTCAGAGGAAAGGTAACACACCCCTCCCCACAAAGGCAGCTCGCACAATAAAGAAACATGATCAGTTGTAAGAGCCCCAAAAAAGAAATGATTAAATGCCCCATGACTGGGGAGAGTGTAGGGGCGGTGGGGCGGGGGTATATTTGCGGTTGAGCACAGACGACTTTGGGAAGTAGAAGGAGGAGGAAACATTTTGTGCATAGGTAATGGCATGAAGAGCGCATACAGGGTACCTGGTTTGTTCAGACCCTCCAAAGTAGAGCTTTCCCTGGAGGCTAAGAGAAGTTCTGGATATTATGGAATTAAAAAGGCCTAAGCCATTCATTCCAAAGTCATTAGTCTGCTTTGCTTTTTGCCTTTTATCCAGTATGCCATTGTGGCCTGTGGCACGCTCAGGGAAAAGGCTGGCTCAACGCCACCTGCAAATATTCTTACTGTACCAGCCTTTCAAAGCACTACAACATTTTTTTTCTTTTTAAGATTTTATTTATGTGAGAGAGAAAGAGAGAGAGAGAGCACAGGCAGCAGGAAAGGGGCAGAGGGAGAAAGACAAGCAGACTCGCCACTGAGCAGGGAGCCCGCCACAGGGCTCCAACCCAGGACCCTGGGATCAAGACCCGAGCCGATGGAAGATGCTTAACCAATTGAGCCACCCAAGCACCCCTCAAAACTTAAATCTTGACTGCAATAAAAGATTCAGAATATCTGAAAGGGGACTTTTACTTGAGGCTTTAGAAATATAGCATAAAGGGTTAGATGAAAATCACTGGCTCCATACAACTAATTGTATATACTATCCTTTAAAACTTAAGGTTATCCCTATAATAAACCCAAAGCAACATACAAGGTAGGTTTATGATTAATTCCAATCCCTTCTCAGGAAGGAACTGGTGAAACTCAGTCCGGGGTTCCTCAGCTTTGTCAAGATCCTTTCCTTTCTCCCTTCTGGCCCTACGTTGCCCACTAATCCTATTCTGTGCCCCAGGATGATAGTCCCCATTAGTTTGCCCCAGACTCAGCATCTCCATCTATTAGATTAGAATTCTTTCAACAAGTGGAAGAAAATAATCATTTTCCTGTCTGCAATTTCTTAAGTCCTCAGTTTAAACACAAATATAACAATTATATTTTTATAGTTCCAGTTTGTGATCCTGTTTTGTACGTCACACTTAGGTGCAGTGCTGGAACAAAGGAAATTAACTTCTGGTGTGTTCTTTGTAACCCCATGAATGGCTTCTATCTCCTCTGATGTTCTAAGTGGCAGTCAAAGAGGATCTCTGGAGATGTCCTTGACTTCCGTCAGGATAAAAGTGACTTTCAAGTAGAGTACCACCCAGGTTGAGTACCGCTGTGTCACAGTCACTGACCATTCCAACTAATACAAACGCTGCGTCAGCACCAGGAAAACTCCAGAAGGGGTGGGGAATTACTTATGTAGTGTGACACAAGGACCCATCCCTAACACATCTCTTCTTTCCAGTATCCCTTACTCTGCTTCTTCAGACCTGAAATTCCTGCTACTTGAGCCAATGAGGGACAGGACCACCTTGTAACTTTACAAGCATACCTCAGAGATATTGCTGGTTCCATTCCAGACCACAGCAATAAATAGAATATTGCCCTAAAGTGAGTCAAATAACTTTTCTGGTTTCCCAGTGCATATAAAAATTATGTTTACATTGTACTGCCATCTATTAAGAGTGCAATAGCATTATGTCTAAAAACCGATGTAAATACCTTAATTAAAAAATGCTTTATTGTTAAAAAATGCTAACTATCATCTGAGCTCACAGTGAGTTGCAATCTTTTTACTGGTGGAGGGTCTGGCCTCGATGCTGGTGGCCGCTGACTGTGCAGGACGGTGGTTGCTGGAAGTTGGTTGCTGGAAGTTGGAGGGCGGGGTGCTGTGGCAAATTCTTATAATAAGACAACAGTGAAGTTTGAGACATCGATTGACTTTTCCTTTCATGGAAACAATTCGGGGCACAAGAGGCCTAGCTTTCAGCCTGTCTTGGCTTTCGAAATGCTTTCCTCCCTGAACGGAATCCTTTCTAGCTCTCAATTTAAAGTCAGAGACACGTAACTCTTCCTTTCACTCAAATGCTCAGAGGCTGTTGTAGGGTTACTAACTGGCTGAATTTCAATATTGCTGTGTCTCTGGAAATAGGGAGGCCCCAGGAGAGGGAGGAAAATGGGGGAACAGCCACTTGGTGGAGCGATCAGAACATAACATTTATCAATTAAGGTCACAGTCTTGCACGGGCGTGGTTCATGGCACCCCAAAACAATACAGTAGTAACAGCAAAGATCCCTGCTCACCATAACAAATATAGTAATGATGACAAAGTTTGGGATATTGTGAGAATTATCAAAATGTGATGCAGACACAAAATGAGCACATGCTGTTGGAAACACAGTCGATAAACTCTCTTGATGGCAGGATTGCCACGTTACAATTTGTAAATAAATAAATAAATAAATAAATAAAATTTAAAAAATAAAAACAGAAACAAACAAACAAAAAAAACCACAGTGTGAAGCGCAATAAAGTGAATTGCAATAAAATGGGGTATGCTTGTGTATTAAAGCCTGTTATATGCCACTCGAACGTGCCTTTCTCCCCGAGGATAATAGAAGCTGGAATTTTAGCAACTCTAAGCCCTTTTAAAGATTTAGTTAGTTAGTTTAGAGAGAGAGAGAAAGCATGAGCGGGAGTGACAGGGTGACACGGAGAGAGAATCTCAAGCAGACTCTGTGCTGAACGCGGCACAAGACATGGGGCTCGATCTCACAGCTCTGAGATCATAACCTGAGCCAAAACCAAGAATCAGACACTTAACCGTTGAGTCACCCAGGTGCCTCTAAGCCCCTTGAAAAGAGATGAGTCTGGGATGCCTGGGTGGCTCAGTTGGTTAAGCAGCTGCCTTTGGCTCAGGTCATGATCCCAGGCTCCTGGGATCGAGTCCCAAATCAGGCTCCTTGCTCAGTGGGGAGCCTGCTTCTCCCTCTGCCTCTGCCTGCTGCTCTGCCAGCTTGTGCATGCACTCTCTCTCTCTCTCTCTCTCTCTCTCTCTCTCTCTCTCTCTCTCTCTCTGACAAATAAATAAATAAAATCTTTAAAAAAAAAGAAAAGAGATGAGTCTGCCACAGGAAAAGAAGTTCTGTAACTCTGTATGGTGACAGGTGTTAACTAGATTTATTGTGGTGATCATTGTGCAACATAAATGAATTATCAAATCATTGTGCTGTATACCTGCCACTAATATAATGTTGTATGTCAATTATATCTCAATAAAAAAAGAGAGAGAGAGAGAAAGAAATCTGGAGCAGTGGCCACACTGAATACACCTTAAAGTTTAAGACTTAAAAAGAACTTAAGAAAGGATCTGTTCTGGCTCAACCTTTTTGACTTATAAGCAAAGGAACTATGGTCTGGACAGGTAAATGATGATTCACATATTTCTGGATTTCATTTGCCAGTATTTTGTGAGGGATTTTTGAGGTTATGTTCCTGAGTAATATGGCTCTATTTTTCTTGTACTGTCTTTTCTAGTTTTGGTATCAGGGTGATTTTGAATTTATGAGAATAAAATGAGATGGGAAATGTTCCCTCTTTTTCTATTCTGTACAATTTGTGTTGAATTCATAGTAGTTTTTTCTTTGGCTATTAGTTAGAATTCATGTATGAAACTGTGTGGGCCTGGGGTCTTCGTTATGGGAAGATTTTTAATGACACATTCAACTTATTTAATAGTTAATGGGTCAGCCAGATTTTCTATTTCTTCTTGTGTCCATTTGGATAATTTGTCTTTCAAGAAACTTGTCTATTTCATTAGGTTATTAAATTTATTCCAATAAAAGTATTTATAATTATGTCTCATTATCCTTTTATTATTTCTAATACTTTTGTGATGTTCTCTCTTTTGTTCCCAATATTGGTCATTTGTGTCTTTTCTTTACTTCTTTCTAGCCAGAAGTTTTCCAATTTAATTAATCATTTCAAAGAAATCATTTCTTATTTCACTGATTTTTTTCTTTTGTACATCATCAACTTCCACTTTTCTTCTTATAAGTTTATTTTTTTTAGTAATCTCCACACCCAACATGGGGCTTAAACTCACAACCCCAAGATCAGGAGTCACATGCTTTTCTGACGGAGCCAGCCAGGTGCCCTATTTAACTTCCACTTTTTAATTATTTCCTTTCTTTTATTCACTTTGAGTTTAATTTGCTCTTTTCTTGCTTTTAAAATGGAAGCATAGGTCATCTTACACCTTCTTTCTAATATAAGCATTTAAAACTAAATTTCTTTGTAAGCCCTGCTTTAATAACATCCCCACAGACTTTCATGTAATGTTTTTATTTTCATTTAATTAAAAATTTTTTTCTGATTTCTCCCGTGATTTCTTCTTTGACCCATAGGTTCTTTAGAAATATGTTGTTTAGTTTTCAGATATTTGGAGGATTTTTTAAATATCTCTTTGTTATTAAATTATAATTTCAATTTTTGTGATCAGATAACATAATTCCAAACCTCTTAAATATATTAGGAATCATTTTTATAGCCCCACATATAATTGAGCTTGATGAATATTCCATGTGTACTAAAAAAGAATTTGTATTCTGTCACTGTTGGACATACTGTTTGAAAAATGTCAATCAGGTCAAGCTCGTGGCTAGCAGTCTCAAGAGCTCCTCCATTCCTAGTGATTTTCTATTTACTTGTTCTGTCAGTTACTGAGAGAAGAGCTCAAAATCCTACCATTGTTGTGGATTTACTATTTCTCTTCAGTGCTACCAAGTTTTGCCTAATGCATCTTGAAACTCTGTCATTAAGCACATAGAAATTTAGAATTATTCTTTTTTTTAGAATTAATTTGCACCATTATAATTACAAAACATCCTTTTTATCTCTTGTAATATTCCTTGTCCTGAAATTTTCTTTGTCTGTTATTAATGTAGCCAGCCCAGCACTCCTATGAGTAATGTTTGGATGGGATATATTTCTCCATAATTTTAGTTTTAACTTTTTAATTTTTTAAAAGATTCATTTATTTATTTTAGAAAGAGAGAGCAGAAAGAGGGGCAGAGGAAGAGAGAGAGAGAATCCCAAGCAGACTCCCCACAAAGCACAGAGCCTGATGAGGAGCTTGACCTCATGACCCCCAGATCACATCCTGAACTCAAACCAAGAGTCAGTTGCTCAACCGATTGAGCCATTCAAATGCCTCCTTTTAAAAAATAACCTTATACTGGGGCACCTGAGTGACAAAGTCAGTTAAGCATCCAACCCTTGATTTCAGCTCAGGTCATGATCTCAGTGTTGTGGGACTGGGCCCCACATTCAGCTCCACACTTAGCACAGGGCCTGCTTGTCCCTCTCCCTTCGCTCCTCCTCCCACTCACAAGCACATGCACTCTCTCTCTTTCTCTCAAAGAAATATTTTTTAAAAATAAAAATTAAAAAATAAAAATAACATTATATTGAGCTATGATTGGCATATAAAAAGGTGTACATATTTCATGTATACAATTTTTGATAGGTTTGGAGGTAAGTTTACACCCATGAAACCACCACCATAGTCTGTGCCATAAACGTTATCTAACACCTCCAGTTTTCCTCCTGCCCTCATTATTATTATTATTATTATTATTATTATTATTATTATTCTGTGGTAAGAATATTTAAGCTAAGATCTCTCTAAGCGAATTTTACATATACAGTATGAACTATAGGCTCTGTGCTGTACAGTAGGTCTCTAGGTGCTGTTCATCTTATATAAGTGAAACTTTATATACCCTTTGACTAATACCTGCCTGTTTCCTCCTCCCCCTCCCCCCACAGGCTCTGGCAACCACCATTATACTCTCTGCTTCTATGAGTTCGGTTTTTTTTTTTTAAGATTTTTTTTTATTTGGCAGAGAAAGAGCACAATCAGGGGGAGAGGGAGCCAGAGGGAGAAGCACAGGGAGCCGGACATGGGACTTGATCCCAGGACCCTAGATCATGACCCAAGCCGAAGGCAGAGGCTTAACCAATTGAGCCACCCAGGTGCAACAAGTTTGATTATTGTAGACTCCTTACGTACATAATGTCATGCAGTATTTGTCCTTTTGTGTCTGGCTTGATACAATTAGCATAATGTCCTCCAGTTTCATCCATGTTGTCACAAATGACAGGGTTTCCATATTTTTTAATGCTGAATAATAGAGTATAGATACTGCATATTACATGTATATACTACATTTTCTTCATCCATTCTTCCTTCAGTGGACATCAGTTTGCTTTCATGTCTTGGCTACTGTGGGTAATTCTGCAGGGAACAAGTATCTCTTTGGGACCTTCATTTCAGGAATCCTTTTTTTTTTCTTTGTATCTGAGGACATTTTCTCTGTATTTTAGTACATTTCTTGGAGGCAGGATATAACTTGGGTTCTGGTATTCTAACAAGTCTGACAACTTGTCTTTTATTTGAACCATTTGGACCTTTAGTCAGTGCGGGACACTGGGAGGGGAGGGTGTCAGTGCCTCTGTCTCCTACCACTTGCCCATCTTCCCTGGTCTCTATTATCAATGTTCTTAACACTAGATTTTTATCCTGAGAGTTTCGAAACACATAGGACATCCAGGTGCATTAATCCAATCTGCGCTAATGACAAGATTTGCCTTTTCCTGGGTGCACTGGGCCCTTGAAGGACTACGAGTTGGTTCAACTGAGCACCTTCTTGTATCTCTCTGGTGCACAGAAATACATACCAGCCTGAGTTTCTCGAGGTGAAGAGAGGCTCTTCTCCCACCAGCTATGTCCTCTGTGGCAAGTCTTTGATAATCTGTATCTCACTTTCCTCAACTGTAAAATGAGGAGGTTGTACCGAAGGACCTCTAAAGCCTCTCCCAGCTTTCATCTTCAATGGGGCTAATAATTCTTCTTAAGGGTCATTATAGGCAGACAGCAGGGAACATGAACTAGAAAGTTCTGAGAATTAGCTAAGAAAAGTACTACAGAGCCACCAGTGGGACTATGAGTGGAGCCTCATGTGCCCCATTGCCTCTAGGCTTCCGTTTTCTAGACTTGGGCTCCATGGCATCTGTGACAGCAGGTTCCCATCAAGGTAGTTTGAAGTTGACACCAGTACATCCCTAGGAATTGGATGAGTTGGGCTCAGTATTTTCTCCTTCCTTCTTTTTTTTTTCTTAAGATTTAATTTTTTTATTTTGAGAGGGGGGAGAGCACAAGTTGGGCGGTGGAAGGGACACAGGGAGAGAACCAGGCTCTCCGCTGAGCAGGGAGCCCAGTGAGATATGGGGCTCCATCCCAGGACCCTGAGATCATAGCCTGAGCTGAAGGCAGACACTCAACTGACAGAGCCACCAAGCACCCCACTCCTTCCTCCTTCTCACTCCATCTGCCATAGTCCCATTAGAACCATGTATGCAGTTGTTTTAAAAAGTCATAGGAAAACCAGTCCTGGTTCATTAGGCCCTGAGTTACAACCCTTTGAAGAAGCCAATTACCCAAGAATCTTTAGAGCTGCACTTTCTAATATGGTAGCCACTGGTCATATGTGTCTGAGCCCTTGAACTACAGTTAGTCCTAACTGAGATGTGCTATAAACGTGAAATATACACCAGATATATTAGATTTAGTATTAAAAAATGTGCAAAATATGTCATCAATAATTTTTATATTAATAGCATGTTGTAATGATAATACTTTTTATGTAACAGGTTAAAATATGGAATTAAAACTAATTTCCTGAGGTGGGGAAGGAGCAAGATGGCAAAGGAGTAGGAGACTGAAATATCATCAGGTCCCAGGAGTTCAGCCAGATAGTTATCAAACCATTCTGAACTCCTACACACTTAACAGGAGATCAAAAAGAAGAGCAGCAATTCTAGGAACAGAAAAGTGACAACTTTCTGGAAGGTAGGACATACGTTGAAGTCAATCCGAGGGGATATACGGGAAGATGGAGCGTGGGGGCGGGGGGAGGGCAGCTCCTGGCAAGCGGTAGAGCCTCAGAACACAAAATCAGAACTTTTAGAAGTCTGCTCCACCTAGAGACATCTCTCCAGAGGCTAAGCGGGAGGTAGAGCCCTCACAGGGACAGTGTGGTCTCAGGACCCACAGGGTCACAAAAAGACCAGGGGTGTCTGAGTGTGGCAGGGTTCCCAGGTATCAGAGTGGGGAAGCCAGTTGCAGAGACAGAGCCAAGCAGTGAGTGGGTCCCCAGCTCAGAGTTACCTTAAACTGTGATTGGAGGCACAGTCAGGCCACTGCTCTTCGAGCAGAGACCCCACAAGTGGCAGATCCGGGAAGACTCACCTTCTTCCTCTGGGAGGAGCGGCACAGGAGCACACTGCAGGAATCGGCTAGGTTTGGAGATTCTACATGGGGCTGCACCAGACATAGAAACGCTTGGTCACAGGCGGGGTGATCTCGGAGTGTGGCCAGAGACCAGGGAGACAGGAGGGACTGACTGCTTTTCTCTGAGGGTGCACTGAGGAGTGGGGCTCCCAGCTCTCAGCTCCTCTGAGTCAGAGATTAGGAGGCCGCCATTTTCATTCCCGTCCTCCAAAGCTGTACAGAAAGCGTTCAGAGAACAAAAACTACCAAGAGCAAACCAGAGTAGATTATTTAATCAGGCCCCTGGAAAGGGTGGTAGAATTCTGCCTCAGGCAAAGACACTTGAGAATCACTGCAACAGTCCCCTCCCCCAGAAGATCAGCAAGAACCTTCAGCCAAGTTCACTAATCAATGAGAACTGTGGAACTCCAGAGCTATGGAAATGCAGCACATACAATTCATGGCTTTTTTCCCATGATCCCTTAGTCATTCATAGTTAAATTTTTTAATTTTATTTTTTTCTTATTCCTTTTTTTAATGTTTCCTTTTTCCTCTCTTAATGTTTTTAACTATTTTATCTTATCAATACTTTTTGAAAAATCTTTTCTAATTTTCATCATTGTAGTCATATTTTATCCCTTCATTGTATTTAACCTTATTTTTTGTATACATATAGGTTTTCTTCTTTAAAATTTTGGAATACAATTTATTCCAATAGATCAAAATATACCCTAAATCTAGTGCAGGGCTTTGTTCTAGTCCCCAACCTGATCACATTCCTTCCACTTTTTTTTTTCAACCAACTTCTTATCTTATCAATTCCTTTTTTAGAATCTTTTTTCATTTTCATCTATACAGTAATATTCCATCCATCATCGTGTTTACCCTTATTTGTGTATATATGTAAGTTTTCCTTTCTTTAAAATTTTGAGTAGTTTCTTTTTTTTTTTAAGTTATCAAATGATCCTTTATTGAAATAATCTCCTTTGTAGTTAACTAGCTGGGCATTCCACTGCACCACTGTTGATGTCATCTATGATGTCATGAGGGTGGCAGTGATCAACATTGCAGCCCACAGACAGGGCAGTCCCCAGGATCTCTTTAATGGTTACAGAGAGTTCTCTAGCTAAAGATCGATGTCGCATCTGTGGGGCAATATTGACAATCTCATCAAAAGTGATATTTCCACTGTGCTTAATGTTCTTATGCTTCTTTCTCTCTCTCGGTGGTTCCTTGAGGGCTTTGATAATCAGGGAAGAGGCAGAAGGCACCACTTCAATCTGGGCCTGTCTGTTCTGAATGGTCAGCTTCACGGTAATCCTTAGACCCTTCCAATCACCAGTCGCCTTGGTGATGTCATCACCAATCTTTTCTGGAGACAGACCCAGCGGGCCGATCTTCAGGGCCAGGGCAGACACGGCACCAACTTCGCCACCGGTGCACCTCAGGTACATGATTTTGATCTCATTGGGGTCAAACTTAGGCAGCATGGCGGAGGTGGCTGGTTTCGGATGAACCCGGATTCAGGACAACCGAAGACAGTTGCACCTTTGCCTCCTCCTAGCTGAAAACCAAAATTGAGTAGTTTCTTCTAACAGACCAAAATACACCCAAAATCAAGTGTGTGGCTCTGTTCTATTCACCAGACTAATATATATATATTTTTCTTTCTTTCCACCTTTCTTCCCCCCTGGTTTAAGGTCCCTTCTGATTTGCTTAGTGTATATTTTTCTGCAATTGTTGCTACAATGGCTAGGGACCTAATCAATAGGGATATTAGTAATATGTCAGACCTAGAGCTCAGAATGACGATTATCAAGGTGCTAGATGGGCTCGAAAAAAACATGGAAGATATTAGAGAATTCCTTTCTAGAGAAACGAAATCCCTTTCTGGAGAAATAAAAGAACTAAAATCTAACCAAGTTGAAATCAAAAAAGCTATTAATGAGGTGCAATCAAAAATGGAGCTCTTACTACTAGGATAAATGAGACAGAAGAGAGAATTAGTGATATAGCAGACCAAATGACAGAGAATAAAGAAGCTGAGGAAAAGAGAGACAAACAACTACTGGACCATGGGGGAAGAATTCGAGAGAAAAGTGATACCATAAGATGAAACAATATTAGAATAATTGGGATCCCACAAGAGGAAGAAAGAGAGAAGGGGGCAGAAGGTATATTGAAGCAAATTATGGTGGAGAATTTCCCTAATTTGGTGAAGTGAATGAGAACCAAAATCCAGGAGGCACAGAGAACCCCCCTCAAAATCAATAAAAATAGGTCCACACCCTGTCATCTAATAGTAAAACTCACAAGTCTCAGTGACAAAGAGAAAATCCTGAAAGCAGCTCGGGACAAAAGGTCTGTAACATACAACAGTAGAAATATTAGATTGGCAGCAGTGGACCAATATGGAGTGTTGGCGCCCAGGCAGAAAGAGGAGAGATTTGCACAGGGGGAAAAACCAGCACAGGACACCAGAGCCTGCCTGGGGTCAAGAAGGCACGGTGTGGGGCACCTGGGTAGCTCAGTGGGTTAAAGCCTCTGCCTTCAGCTCAGGTCATGGTCTCAGGGTCCTGGGATCGAGCCCTGCATTGGGCTCTCTGCTCAGTGGGGAGTCTGCTTCCTCTTCTCTCTCTCTCTCTCTGCCTGCCTCTCTGCCTATGTGTAATCTCCCTCTCTGTGTCAAATAAATAAATAAAAATCTTAAAAAAAAAAAAGCTTCCAGGACAAACAAAAACTAAAAGAATTTGCAAACACCAAACCAGCCCTACAGGAAATATTGAAAGGGGTCCTCTAAGCAAAGAGAGAGCCTAAAAGTAACAGACCGGAAAGGAACAGAGACAATATACAGTAACAGTCACCTTATAGGCAATACAATGGCACTAAATTAATATCATTCAATAGTTACCCTGAATGTAAATGGGCTAAATGCCCTAATCAAAAGACACAGGGTATCACAATGGATAAAAAAACAAGACCCATCAATATGCGGTCTGCAAGAAACTAATTTAGACCCAAGAACACCTCCAGATTTAAAGTGAGGAAGTGGAAAAAATTTACCATGCTAATGGACATCAAAAGAAAGCTGGAGAGGCAATCCTTATATCAGATAAATTAGATTTTAAGCCAAAGACTATAATAAGAGATGAGGAAGGACACTATATCTTACTTAAAGGATCTGTCCAACAAGAAGATCTAACAATTTTAAACATCTATGCCCCTAACATGGAAGCAGCCAATTATATAAACCAGTTAATTACAAAATCAAAGAAACACATTGACAACAGTACAATAGTAGGGGACTATAACACCCCTCCTTACTGAAATGGTCAGGACATCTAAGCAAAAGATCAACAAGGAAATAAAGGCTTTAAATGACACAATGGAACAGATGGATATCACAGATATATTTAGAATATTCCATCCCAAAACAATAGAATACACGTTCTTCTCTAGTGCACATGGAACATTTTCCAGAATAGATCACATCCTGGGTCACAAATCAGGTCCCAACTGGTACCAAAAGATTGGGATCATTCCCTGCATATTTTCAGACCATAATGCTCTGAAACTAGAACTCAACCACAAGAGGAAAGTTGGAAAGAACTCAAATACATGAAAGCTAAAGAGCATCCTACTAAAAAATGAATGGATCAACAAGGAAATTAAATAAGAATTTTTAAAAATTTATGGAAACAAATTAAAATGAAAACACAACTGTTCAAACTCTTTTGGACACAGCAAAGGCAGTCCTGAGAGGAAAATATATAGCAATACAAACCTTTCTCAAAGAAACAAGAAAGGTCTCAAGTACACAACCTAAACCTACACCTAAAGGAGCTGGAGGAAGAACAGCAAAGAAAGCCTAAACTCAGCCTGAGAAGAGCAATAATAAAGATCAGAGCAGAAATCAATTAAATAAAAACCAAAAGAACAGTAGAACAAATCAACAAAACTAGGAGCTGGTTCCTTGAAAGAATTAATAAGATTGATAAACCCCTGGCCAGACTTATCAAAAAGAAAAGAGAACCTACCCAAATTAATAAAATCATGAATGAAAGAGGAGAGATCACAACCAACACCAAAGAAATACAATTATAAGAACATATTGTGAGCAACTATACACCAGCAAACTTGACAATCTGGAGGAAATGGATGCATTAATAGAGAAATATAAACTGCCAATACTGAACCAGGAAGAAATAGAAAACCTGAGCAGACAGACCCATAACCAGTAAGGAGATTGGAGTAGTCATCAAAAATCTCCTAATTAACAAGAGCCCAGGGCCAGAGGGCTTCCTATGGGAATTCTACCAAATATTTAGAGAAAATTAATACCTATTCTTCTGAAACTGTTCCAAAAAATAGGAATGGAAGAAAAACTTCCAAACTCCAAACTCATTTTATGAGGCCAACATTACCTTGATCCCAAAACCAGACAAAGAACCCATCAAAAAGGAGAATTACAGACCAATATCCTTGATGAACACAGATGCAAAAATTCTCAATAAAATACTAGCCAATAGGATCCAACAGTACATTAAAAGTATTATTCACCACAACCAAATGGGGTTTATTCCTGGGCTGTAAAGTTGGTTCAACATCCGCATATCAATCAATGTGATACAGACATTAATAAAAGAAAGAACAAGAACCATATGATGCCCTCAATAGACGCTGAAAAAGCTCTTGACAAAGTACAGCATCCTTCCTTGATCAAAACTCTTCATAGTGTAGGCACAGAGGGTAAATACTTCAATATCATCAAAGCCATCTATGCAAAACCCACAGTGAATATAATTCTCAATGGGGAAAAACTGAGAGCTTTTCCCCTGAGGTCAGGAACATGGCAGGACTATCCAATATCACCACAGCTATTCAACATAGTACTAGAAGTCCTAGCCTTAGCAATCAGACAACAAAAAGAAATAAAAGGCATCTGAATCAGCAAAGAAGAAGTCAACCTTTCACTCTTTGCAGATGATATGATACTTTATGTAGAAAACCCAAAAGACCCCCTTCCAAAACTGCTAGAACTCATACAGGAATTCAGTAAAGTGTCAGGATATAAAATCAATGCACAGAAATCACTTGCATTTCTATATACCAACAGCAAGACAGAAGAAAGAGAAATTAAGGAGTTGATCCCATTTACAATTGCACCCATAAGATACCTAGGAATAAACCTACCAAAGAGGCAAAGAATCTGTACTCAGAAAACTATAAAGTACTCATGAAAGAAATAGAGGAAGACTCAAAGAAATGGAAAAACATTCCATTCTCATGGATTGAAAGAACAAATATTGTGAAAATGTCTATGCTACCTAAAGCAATCTACACATTGAATGCAATCCCTATCAAAATACCAGCAATTTATTTCAAAGAAATGGGACAAATAATCCTAAAATTTATATGGAACCAGAAAAGACCCCAAATAGCCAGAGAGTAATGTTGAAAAAGAAAAGCAAAGTTGGTGGCATCACAATTCCAAACGTCAAGCACTATTACAAAGCTGTAATCATCAAGGCAGTATGGTACTGGCACAAAAACAGACACATAGACCAGTGGAACAGAATAGAGATCCCAGAAATGGACCCTCAACTCTATAGTCAACTAATCTTAGACAAAGCAGGAAAGAATGTCCAATGGAAAAAAGACAGTCTCTTCAACAAATGGTGTTGGGGAAATTGGACAGCCACATGCAGAAGAATGAAACTGGATCATTTCCTTACACCACACACAAAAATAGACTCAAAATGGATGAAATACCTCAATGTGAGAAAGGAGTCCATCAAAATCTTTGAGGAGAACACAGGCAGAAACCTCTGTGACCTTGGTTGCATCAACTTCTTCCTAGGAACATCACCAAAGGCAAGGAAAGCAAGGGCGAAAATGAACTATTTGGACTTCATCAAGATCAAAAGCTTTTGAACAGCAAAGAAAACAGTCAACAAAACCAAAAGACAACTGACAGAATGGGAGAAGATATTTGCAAATGACATATCAGATAAAGGGCTTGTATCCAAAATCTGTAAAGAGCTTCTCAAACTCAACA
>LNAC01002203.1:23041-43419 GCA_002007465.1 Ailurus styani | reverse complement strand
TGGCTCAGGTCATGATCCCAGGGTCCTGGGATCAAGTCCCACATCGGGCTCTCTGCTCCCCAGGTCCTGCTTCTCCCTCTCCCTCTGCCTGCCATTCCCTCTGTTTGTGCTCTCTTTGTCAAATAAAATCTTTAATTTTTTTTAACATTGAAAAACAAAAGCTAAAAAACCATGATTTACTGACCGTTTTTCAACATTCTCCTTTTTGTTGTGGGGGTAGGTGAACTAAGTGCACATGAAAACTCTGTATCTACTTTAACCTTGGAAGATCCTGCTGAAATAACACCACAGAATCATTAAGATATTTAAAAACTAATTATCTTCTATGCTTAGGTACAGGTACTTCCTGAGGATAGAAAATAAAAATAAAACTCCCATACTCCAGATCTTAACAATGTATATTATCCAATAACAACAAAATATCTGGTGATCAAAATTGCCTGACACAAGCATATCATTCCAGCCTAAAAAAGGAATGTAATCACTTGTCATAAAGTGTTACTTCTCTTGAGGAAGAGATGTGAAAGCAGGAGCAGCCTTATGCAAAGTTTCAGCTTCCAGGTGGAAGAATATTCTCAAGGAAACAGGTGTTTGACTTCTAATGATGAAGGTGACAAATTTTCATATATCAGTTGGTGGTAATGAGTAATTTTCAAATACAATTTCTCAACTAATTAGGGATATAGTATGATCTAGTTTACAAGAAAAGAAAATAAAGAGTTATGTTTTAAAGACACAGGAAAAAGTCATGATACTCATTGGTTATTTTTACATCTGTATTACAATGCAAACAGTAAAACTACCAAGAAGGAGCTCCCAACCCAACTTTATAATTGTAATTTATACATGTAAGGTTTTACATGAATCAGTTTATAAGCAGTAAAAATTACTTTGTTTAAATATTTCTCTTAGATTTTAATTTGAAATTAATCTTTCAATTTGCCTCATTCATTTACCACCCTTGATTAGCTCCAAATGTAAATGGCAGTCAAGTGTAAGACCTATTACCACAGAATCCAAGTTAGAGAAATATAAACCTATGGAGTTTTACTTTAAATAATCTTTAAGTGTAGATTATGGATACTTAGATTTATATACATACCTTTTACCCTTTTAATCTCAGACTGTGCATTTTTCAGTTTGCCTATGACAAAACGAAATAAAAAATAGTCACACTAGGAAATGAGAATATAAGACACGTTATCAAATCAAATCCATTTCATACTATCTTTCATTTTCTGTGGCAATTCACTCATTTCATTTTCCTCTGAATCACTGCTTTCACGGCTGGATAGCAGTTTTTCTTCTAAAATAAAGTATACACAAATTTTTTTATCAAATCAAAATAGGATATGAAAATATGGATTTAATACATGCAGTATAAATGCTTCTGTGTTACCTGTTTTCTGAAAAAAAAACTTTCGAGGGAAATTTGACAAGTGAAAGAAAAATTTGCTAGCTAAAAGCATTTTGCTTTCATATGCAGATGCATTTATTATACAAAATACAGTACCATTATTAAATTTGAAAAAGTCAACCATCCTAAAATAAAACTCATTTTAATGCTGAGCTTAATATTTGGCAATTTAAACAAAACAGCTATATAAAGCTAGCATTAAAAAATAACTCTTATCAAAGAAAAAACTTCTAATAAAATGAAATGAGCAGCTAAGATGCAAAATTATATTTCTCTCACAATGAAAAATTTTATGTATTTTGTGTAGAAACAGTACATTAGAGTGCTTAAGCACCTAAAAATAATGGGCCTTTGAGTCAGACTGCCTAGTTAAAAATTTCCATTCCCCTACTTATTTGCTATGTGACTTTAGGGATGTCGGGATGTCACTTAATATTCTTCTATGTCTGTTTCCTCATTTGAAAAACAGAAATAAATATACAACTCACTTCAAAAGATGTGTTACTATATGCAACGTCCCTAAAATAATGCCTATTGCACAGTAAACATATATGTATTAACTATCAGATGTTTGTTAGTTATTAGTTTTTCCCCCACGGCCTCATTACTATTTCCATGTCCTTTAATCTTATCTGGTCAACCTAACAGTGCTGTTCTCATGCTCATGGTCAGTTCAGAGTTCTAATATTTGAGATCTAGATGAGAAACTGAGGAGTCCTCTGTTTCTGTGCTCAGTTTAGACAGGTATTAATGATAAAGAACACTTACCAAAGCCCCAGTTTTGAGATCTTTACTGGACTTGCTAATAGAGACTCAGATTTGTGATCACACCTATAGATATTACGGTAGACAATACAACAAAAAGCCAACTATTTACACCTACTTTGGAGGGTAAATGAAATTTATAAAGTTATAACAGGTTCAAGTTAAGATCAGAGGAACATTATGTATTTTATTCAAATTCTCCCTCTAGTCTACATTAATATAATATGCTCCATAAATAACTTCATCACATCTTATTTCTAGAGGTGAAATGACAACTGAGATGAGTTGTCAAATCACCTAAGAGTTGTCAGTTTTATCTCCTCAAAACACAAACAAACTCTTCCAAAATCAACAAGAACAAAAAACTTAGGAGCTAGATCTTAGTTCCTATGTGAAAGAAACAGAAAAAAGTGGTAGAAAGTTAAATGATTATTTAAAACTACCAATTCACTTACTTTATACATAGTATTACTTTTCTTTACCTATAAAATGAGACCACCTACCTGCCTAAGTAGTGATTTTGGAAGTTTCAAGTAACAGAATGAATTTGAAAGAACCATATAACTGAGATAAATGGTCATTTTCCCCCTCCTATATATAAGAAAATGGAGAAAGAGTTTAAACAAACATTACATACAATCAAACCATAGCAGAGTTTACCTTTTGGGGCAGGAGCTAGACAATTCTGACTTGGGATGTTTATTCTTTCCCCTGACATCTGACATATTGGGTTCTCCACTACATCTAGATCCTTTCATTTCAAAGAAAAGGACAAATATATAAAGTATTAGTAGATTGTCTTGACTAGCAGTATCCTTCTTAAAACCTTGCTTTTCCAAATTAATAGTTCAACTTTTTAAAATATCTTCATTCTTGTTCTTTCAATCAGCCTCCTCTCTCAACCCACTCACCACAAAGGTCTATAACATACTGGATTCATGCTTAGATTCTTAATTCCTTTGACTCCCAGATGATGATCTACTTCACAAAGAAAATCGAATGCTATCTTCTATAATCTCTTAATTTTCCAAACTTTTATTCCCTCAATTATCTGTATTTTCCATCAACCTTACTGCCATTCTTTCTAATGCTAGCGCACCTATCTATTCTCTTTATCTCACTGCCCTCACAGAGGCCTACAAATTCTCTCCATGGTACCCAAAATCTCTTCCTAAACATGGGTTTCTTTCTTAATGGTCGCCTGTGCAAAAAGCCCCCAATTGAGCCTTCTTCTCCAACTTTTTTCTATTTCTATTTCAAACTTAGCAAAAAACTTAGTGCACAACTGTTATTTCCAATTCTTCACCTACTAATCTTAAAATATTTTCGATGTTGCTCTACTCTAACCAATTTTCAAAAATTAATTTTGTGAAGATCATTAACTGCTAAACCAGCTATGTAACTGCTAAATCCAGAGATCTCTTCATTTCTCCTCTACTTAAGAATTTGGCTCTTACCTATCTTTGTACCCTTAATGCTGTTGTCCATGCACATTACGTTATAATTACCATGAATTACTCTGAGGTCTCAGAACAAAATATGCTTTATGTTGCTCTTGTTTTTACTGCCCTTTCATGTAATTTTTTCTCAACCAAAAATGTTCTCCTCAGCTTCTCTGATGGGTGTATAACCATCCAATTCCATCATGACCTACTTGATGACATTTTTCCTGACTACCAGTTCCCATGAGATTCTTAGAAAAAGAGATCTTAAAATTTTTACATATTACAAAGCCAGAGCTTGAATTGCATCATCAAACTGGAAAAATTTAAATTAAATATGAGATAATGTTCAAAAGTAAACTTCACCTTTGATTAGTCCATCTGCCTTTTCACTGATATCGTTTACTCCAAGTTTCACAGATTGATCGTTGACATTACACTCCTGGATGAAAAGGCATATTTCTTACATAGCACTGCTGTCAGTTTTATTTCTTCTTTAATTACTTTTTTTAATTATTTGCCACAGAGGAACAGGTCAGTGAATCATCAGGCTTACACCTTTCACAGCATTCACCAAAGCACAAACCCTCCCCAATGTCCATAAACCATCCACCCTTCCCCATCACATCTTGTTTCATTATTTGTCCCTCCCTACCCCCCACAATCCCCCACCCTTGCCCTCAAGTTCCTCATATCAGAGAGATCATATGATAATTGTCTTTCTCTGATTGACTCATTTAACTCAGCATAAAACCTGTTAGTTCCATCCACGCTGTTGCAAATGGCAAGATTTTGTTTCTTTTGGTAGCTGCATAGTATTCCATTGTATACATACACCACTCTTTTTTATCCATTCATCTGTTGATGGACATCTAGGTTCTTTCCATAGTTTGGCTATTGTAGACATTGCTGCTATAAACATTCAGGTGCATGAGCCCCTGAGGATCACTACCTTTGTATCTTTAGGGTAAATACCCAGTAGTGCGATTGCTGGGTCGTAGAGTAGCTCTATTTTCAACTTTTTGAGGAACCTCCAATATGTTTTCCAGAGTGGCTGCACGAGCTTGCATTCCCACCAACAGCGGAGGAGGGTACCCTTTCTCCACATTCTCGCCAACATCTGTCACTTCCTGACATGTCGTTTCTGACTGGTGTGAGGTGGTATCACACTGTGGTTTTGATTTGTATTCCCCTCATGCCGAGTGATGTTGAGCACTTTCTCATGTGTCTGTTGGCCATTTGTATATCTTCTTTGGAGAAATGTCTTTTCATGTCTTCTGGCCATTTCTTGACTGGGTTATTTGTTTTATGGGTGTTGAGTTTGAGAAGCTCTTTATAGATTTTGGATACAAGCCCTTTTCTGATATATCATTTGCAAATATCTTCTCCCATTCTGTCAGTTGTCTTTTGGTTTTGTTGACTGTTTCCTTTTCTGTGGGAAAGCTTTTAATCTTGATCAAGTCCCAACACTTGACCTGAGCCGAAGGCAGCGGCTTTAACCCACTGAGTCACCCAGGCACACCTCTTATTGTATTATTGTCAATGTGTTTCTTTGATTTTGTTATTAATTGGTTTATATAATTGGCTGCTCCCATGTTAGGGGCATAGATATTTATGACTGTTAGATCTTTTAGTTGGACAGTTCCTTTATGTATGATATAGTGTCCTTCCTCATCTCTTATGATATTCTTTGGCTTAATATCTAATTTATCTGACATAAGGATTGCCACTCCAGCTTTCTTTTGATGTTCATTAGCATGGTAAATTGTTTTCCACTCCCTCACTTTAAATCTGGAGGTGTCTTCGCGTGTCAAATTAGTTTTTGTAGACAGCATATCAATGGGTCTTGCTTTTCTCATCCATTCTGATACCCTGTGTCTTTTAGTTCAGGCATTTAGTCCATTTACATTCACAGTAACTATTGAGAGATATGCATTTAGAGCCATTGTATTGCCTGTAAGGTGACTGTTACTGTATATTGTGTTTCTCCCTTTCTGGTCTATGTTTCTTTTAGGCTCTCTTTGCTTAGAGGACCCCTTTCAATATTTCCTGTAGGGCTGGCTTGGTGTTGGCAAATTCCTTTAGTTTTTGTGTGTCCTGGAAGCTTTTTATCTCTCCTTCTATTTTCAATGATAGCCTATCTGGATATCGTATTCTTGGCTGCATATTTTTCTCGTTTGTGCTCTGAATATATCATGCCAGTTCTTTCTTGCCTGCCAGGTCTCTGTGGATAGGCCTGCTGTCAGTCTAATATTTCTACCATTGTATGTTATAGACCTCTTTTCCTGAGTTGCTTTCACCATTTTCTCTTTGTCAGTAAGACTTGTAAGTGTTACTATTAGATGACGGGGTGTGGACCTATTTTTATTGATTTTGAAGGTGGTTCTCCATGTGCCTCCTGCATTTGATGCTTGTTCCCTTTGCCAAAGTAGGGAAATTCTGTACTATAATTTGCCACAATATTCCTTCTGTCCCTCACTCTTCCTCTTCTGGGATCCCAGTTATTCAAATATTGTTTCATCTTATAGTACCACTTATTTCTCGAATTCTCCCCTCATGGCCCAGTAGTTGTTTTTCTCTCTTTCCCTCTGCTTCTTTCCTCTCTGACATTTTGTCTTCTAAATCACTAATTCTGTCTTCTGCTTCATTTATTCTAGCAGTAAGAGCCTCCATTTTTAATTGCACCTCATTAATAGCTTCTTTTTAAATTTCAGGTTGGTTAGATTTTAGTCTTTCATTTCTCCAGAAAGGACTTTCATTTCTCTAGAGAGTGCTTCTCTATTAACTTCCATGGTTTTTTCGAGCCCAGCCAGCACCCTAACAATCATCATTCTGAACTCTAGTTCTGTTATGTTACTAATGTCTGCTTAAAATAATTTAGAAGACAATCAAAGTTTTCTTAAATAGAAAAAAGTGAAGTAACAGGGCAATCATAAGGAAAAATACCCTTTAGTTACGGAGGCAAAATTTCCCACTTCATTTCTATGGCAGAGAAATCCTACTGTCATTGGAATTCTCACCAACATTTTATGCAACATCAAAATATCACATAGAGGGGCACCTGGGTGGCTCATTCTGTCAAGCCTCTGCCTTCAGCTCAAGTTATGATCCCAGGGTCCTGGGATAGAGTCCTGCATCGGGCTCTCTGCTCAGCAGGGAGCCTGCTTCCTCCTCCTCTCTCTCTCTCTCTGAATACTTGTGATCTCTCTTTCTCTCTCTGTGTTAGTTAAATTAAAAAAAAAATCTTTAAAAAATCTATCGCGTAGAGAAAACATGGGTCAACGACTTTATGTTTAGCCAAATTGCCCTTCAATATAAATGTCACGATAAGAAACTTACAGAAACTCAGGAAATCTTGTTGTTTCCTAAGAAGTTTCTGGGACAACACATTTCAGACAATTACAAAATATTCTAAGAAGCTCCAACATAAAGAAAATATTGGAGGGTGCCTATGTGGGGTCGCTCAGTGAGTAGCTATCTCAGGGTATAGAGATGTATCCCCTCGTGGGGCTCCACACTTGAGCCTGCTTAGGATTCTCAATTCCTCTCCTACCCCTCTCCCCTCATGCTCTGGCTTGCTCTATCTCAAAAAAGAATTATAAAAAGACATTCTTAAACAATCAAGAAAAATGATTATGGATTAATTATCAGATATAATAAGGAATTACTAATTCTGTTAAGTATGAAAACGACAAAGTCTGAATTTTTTTAGAGTGACAAACTGAATTATATGAGTTTAAATTGATACAGCAGAGATTTTTTTTTGTCCTAACGGACAAAAGAAAAATTGATGAAAGAAATGTGAGAAAAATTCGTTAATCACTGAATCATGGGTATATGGGACTTGGTTATATTATTCTATTTTATGCATGCTCAAAATATTTCATAATAAAGAATAAAACTAGTAGACACATCATCCAAATAACACAGAAACATACTACATATCCATTTCCATAACAAAGACAACTTCTCACTATCTATGAAATCATATACTATCTCTGTCTCTCTGTCTCTCTCTCTGTCTCTCTCTCTCTCTCTCTCACACACACACACACACACACACAATGCAAAGAGAGATAAAGCAAAATAGACAGGGAGAAAAATTGGGAGTCAGGTAGTCTTACTAAAGAAAGGAGGGGGAAAAATGACCTAAAAATTGACAATTCCCTTATCTAGTAGGAATTAATCTTCCTAAATTAAAAGTATTGAAGTACAGAAATGCACTAAGTGACAGAAGAGGAGAAAGCAAAAAACTGACCTGGAAGTTATTCAACGAATGTACCCCTAGTGTCTGCTTTTTGGGCCAATCATCCAATCTTCCTAAGCTTCAGTTCTTCAATTATAAAAACAGGACAATACATGTTATATCTACCTTTGAGTCATTATAGCCATCAAATGAAACCATACAGGAAAAAGTGCTTTGTATATTACAAGCAGGATATAAATGCAAAAGAAAATTAGTCATTAAATATTGGTTATCTCTTAACCAGATACATTCTAATTAAAGTAAAGTAAGTATTAATTGTACATTATCACCTTCAAATTCTTATCTTCTAGGTTAATAAGATAAATATACTCCAACTTAATATCTAATACTCACTACTCCTGTGTAATAGGGTAGTCCAACTACATCACCTCTCAAAGTTCCAAATAAAACTGAATCTAGCTCTTCATCACTAGTTAGGAAGTCATCTGGAGGTATAATATCTTGGAAATCAAAACGGGGAAAGGAAGTTGGATAGGAGAGACGTGGAAAATGTCCAAGGGCTCTATATTGAACAGTCTTCAAGTAATTCCAAACAGGATCTCTATTGAAAAAGAAAAACCACAGGAAAATGGTACACTATTTTACCGAAGACCATGGCAATTGTTTTTCTCGTTTTATTTTGACATGTTAAATCTGTAGTGGGAACTGCTGTATAAAGACTGACGGAGAGTTACTATGGGTAAAGCAGGAATTGGAGTGCGTGGGGTAGGTTTCCAGGAACCCTACCTGTTCAGTAATCCCTCTTCTACCCACCGAGTACTCAAAATGAAACTCCAACAAGGACTCAACAATCTTTTTCCGAGTGATGACCACCGATTGAAACTAAAATGTATATGATGTGTGTAATGCTAATTACACACCAAATTTCAATAAAAATCCAACTAGAAAGGACTTGCAAATATAGAAGTATTATATGCGAAGCCTTCTACACAGTTACAGATAATACGTCCTCCAGCATCCACTATTTTAATTCTCTCCAAAAAGAACCCTTATCCAGGCATCCAAATCATGCCATCATGGGAACTTGACCTCAAGCCTCCCATTCCCGTTGGTTTAAGGGGACCCTCAATCCTTTCATGGATAACTCTTCCAGGAACAGGAACGTACACCAATTTGGAAAATGAAAAATAAGGGGAAGTCCACTGAGAGGCTTCCCGAAAGTTTCCACTCTCCTAAGAACAGATGGAAGCTATTTCACCACCTCTTCCTTGTACGCTGCACATACCTCTTTGGCTCCCCTGCAAATACATATGTCCACGTCTGTGAAAGCACATAAACTGTAAGCTACGTGGGGGACAAGGGCTGTCTTAACTGGCCGGTTATTCTGAGCACATCGTCTAGCGCACATTGAGCATCTAACGGGTGCTCGTTGAATAAAGCTCAGATCAGGAAGCCGGCCAAAGAGTGGAGCTTTGAACCCAGGCCCCCCCACAGCCGCTGAGCGGGATGTGCCCAAGGCCCTGGCACGAGGCTCGCTTGAGGAGCCTCCCCTCGCCAGCCAAGGCAATGCATTTATTTCTCCCGCGGTGATATGAGCCAAGGGCAGGATGAATGTAAGCTGCACCGGGAACGTGAGGAGAACGCGAAGGGAACGCACGGAAGGTCAGGTTCATTGGGGGACACTGAAAGGCCGTTACCCCCTGCGCCTCACACCCTACGCCCCCTTCACCTCTTGAACATCGAGGACGTGGCGCTGAGCGGGTAACGAACGGATCGCGTGGGGCCCCAGATAGCTCTGGAGCCATCTCAATAAGCCTCCCTCCAGGCCCCACAGGCGAGATGCAGAGGTTAGGTCCTGAGGGCCGGAGGAAAAGCGCTCTGGTAGAAGTCAGACGCCGACAGCCTACTCAGATGTCGTCCACGCCCTCGCCTTCCAGCAACAATCTGAGAGACCAATGACACTTTGTGACTGACGCTGGCAAAGCCCAATCACGAGGAGAGGACCTACCGAAACGAACCAATCAGAGCATGGAAGGGAGGGTAACTCTGCCCCACAGAGAGATGCAAAGACTGTAGCGGGTTCCGGCTGCAGGGGCGGTTCCAGTCGGGTTCTTACCCGCCCACGAGGCAAGCGCGCGGGAAAGGCATGAGGTCCTAGGAGTCTGAGTGGCGTGCCAGCGGTGTCCGCATTTTCGGTTTGATTCCCAGTTTCAAACACAGGGAGACGACTCCCCTTTCCATTGTTTGCCCCAGGCCCTAAGTCTCAGCCGCATTCTTCCGGCCTCGCCTCATCCTACCTCATCCTTACCTCATCCGATGTGACCTGTAGCAGCAGTATTTTACACTGAATAAGCTCCGCGATTGTACAAGGCCTGGAGCTACCAACGAGTTACTTTCATTTTCTGGGGTGAACCTCGGTGGTTGCCCTCAAAATGTTCATTTTAAGTGTCCCTAGTGAATCTATGAGACACAATGAATTCAGGAGAGTTCAATTAGAATTTAGATTCACAGAGATCTCCCACCACCCCATTTTCTTTTTCTTTTTTCATAAGATTTTCCTTATTTGACAGAGAGTGTGAGAGAGAGGGAACACAAGCAGGGGAAGTGGGACAGGGAGAGGCAGGCTTCCCCCTGAGCAGGAAGCCAGACGGGGGTGGGGGGGCTTGATTCCAGGACCCCGGGATCATGACCTGAACTGAATGCAGACATTTTTTTAAATTTTATTTTTATTCTTTGCCCAAGGGGTACAGGTCTGCGAATCATCAGGCTTACATATTTCACAGAATGCAGACATTTAACGGACTGAGCCATGCTAGGGTCCCTTCTCTCCCCCCCCCATTTTCTTTTTTAAGGGAAAATACATTTCTAGCAGTTGGTGATTGCTGGGAGTGGTGAGTAGGACCAGCTTCACTTGAGGCACGTGGCTGCCCATGTAAATAGGTGGGAAGAAGCTCGTTTTTCTCAGGGAACCTATGAGGATCAAAACTACACAGTTGTCTTTTGATGCTGAGGAGAATTAGAGAACTGTATGTACGTTGGGTGGGCTGGCCAGCGGGCTGGCTGCAACCGAGAGGCTGGCAAGGCTGAGCTCTGCACCTTGGGAGCCCAGAAGAAGCTAATTCAGCTGACCTTTAAAATGGTGCAGCAGCAGCACCAGAGTAGGAAGCTGGTGGTGGTTTTGAACCGCACTTAGGCTCCGTGTAATTGTCAAAGGAGAATGAAAGGATCAAAGAGGAAATGTATTTGTGAATGTGGTCAATGTTGACATTTGCCCTTCAGAGAGTAGTGCGTTTTACACTTCTTTCAGCAGACTATGAAGAACAGTCAATAAGACAGTTTTTGGGAGAGTCGTTTGTTTATTTTCTTAAGTTATCCATGAACCATGGGCGCCTGGGTGGCTCAGTGGCTTATAGCCTCTGCTTTCGGCTCAGGTCATGATCTCGGGGTCCTGGGATCGAGGCCAGCATCGGCCTCCCTGCTCAGCGGGGAGCCTGCTTCCCCCTCTCTCTGTCTGCCTGCCTCTCTGCCTCCTTTTGATCTCTCCCCCTCTGTGAAATAAATAAATAAAATCTTTAAAAAAAAAAGTTATCCATGAACCAGCAATGGAAAGAGAAATTGAATTTGCAGCAATTTATTCATTTCACTAAAGAGAAGGAAGAAGATGAGGAAAATGAAAACAGAGGTATTTCAAATAATTTTAACTTACATTCTTCTGGAAGTATTAAGACAAATGGCAATATAGTTCAATTTTTGGTGTGCCAGTTTAAATAACTTTTGGAAAATATGCCAGTAAGTGCTCAGACTGAAAATGTTGTATGTGTAAAATCAATGAAGAAGCTATGATCATTAGACTGAAAGATAAAATTGCTAAAATGAAAATACAGGTGAACCTGACCCCTTAAGATCTGTAATGACTGCCCCATTGTTAATTAAGGTAGAAAAAATGCTATTTAAAGTCAACTTTCTTTCGTCAGTTTTTCACTCTTTTACATTTCAGATCTAGCAGCTGAATACTCTTTCACTTAGTAATGGTACAGAGAGGATGGTGAAGAAGATAAGAGCCAGATTCCATAGAAACTTAGGGTCTGTAATAGAGTTTGTATTTTATTTTAAATGCAGTAGACCCTCATTAATTGTTTTAAACAAGAGAATAACAATGTGAGTTAGGCTTTAAAAAATTCATTCTGGCAGCTCTGTGGAGATTATAGGGAAAAGTAGAAGTAGACTAGTTGATAATTAGGAAACAATTGTGTCCAGCTGAGAGACGGTGGTAGCTTGGAAGGGGGAGATGATGAAGCTAGAGAACCAACACAGTGTGTACTGATGGATTTGGTATGGATACTAAGGGAGGGGAAGGAATAAAAAAATTCCTCCAGCCACTCACTTCCCAGTCACAAACACACTCTCTCATCAACTCCCCTTTATGCACATTAATCATGTCACTGTCCTGTTTGATGCTGGGAGCTTGAAATCAAAGAATGGCAGTTATGACTCTTTATAATCTGTCCCCTACCTCCCACTCCTATCACTTCCCAGACCAGCCTGCCTATAGTGGCCTTCTCTAAAAATTATGGAAATTTTCATACAGACCCACAAGGCCATTCTCACACCCAACACAATTAATAATAAGTCAATCTTTCGTGTCTTCTAATAGCTTGTAATAACAATCAAATTTTCACAATTGTCTACAAAAATGTGGTTTTTTAAATTTGTTAACAAAATGGAATTTTGTTGGCAATATTTTTGCCAAATTTTTCTTTCCCTTGGCAAAGAAAATAACTTAAAGCATCTGAATTTCCAAAAGGCTGACTGTAATACAAAAAATTCCAAGTTTATGTCCTTTATGTCCTAACTAATTGGTTCTGGAAGAATGTATGGTATTGTGTGTTTGCTTGTTTGCTTGCTTTATTCACCCAGAAGGAGATAGAGACAAAGTTCAATGGAAGAGAAAAATTTTCAGGAATGACATATTAGAGTTCACAGAGTAAATCTTTCTTAAGTGGATCTCAGGGAAAGAGCCTGAATGCCATCACCCTAGGCCAAGCACCACAAAGGGAGTGATAATAGCCCAGTAATTTCCCAAATACCAGAATAACACTGTTTCCAGAAGCCAGTGTTTTCCCAGGTGTGTGTCCTTGATTGTACTGAATTGTTTCATCGAGAACCAGGATGCCAACTATATATTTATGCTATATATTTAATAAATACATCTGCCATTCTCTGATGCCAACTCCCATTCTGAGAAATCTCTGGTGTTCCAGATTATAAAGGACTTTCCCAGGAGATAGTAGTTTCCTCCTCCATTAGGCCTTGACTCACTAAGAGCTCCTACTCAGCAGGAGACCAGAACTGCTGAAGAATCAGGCCTGCTTGAGATCTGTCTCTTCCTTTGTGTCCTGCACAGGATACTTTTCCTAACTTCAGAAAAGCACAACTCTGAGCCATGGAAGTATTTAGGGTTCTTTTCATGGCCATGGTGAAAGTTCTTGTTTTATTTTATTTTTTAAAAGATTTTATTTATTTATTTGACAGAGAGAGACACGGGGAGAGAGGGAACAGAAACAGGACGAGTGTGAGAGGGAGAAGCAGGCTTCTTCTGAGGAGGGCGCCTGATGCTGGGCTCAGTCCCAGGAACCTGGGATCATGACCTGAGCTGAAGGCAGACGCTTAAGGACTGAACCACCCCGGTGCCCCAAAAGTGCTTATTTTAATGGATACTGCAAGCATGGTTGAAAGTTTTTCCTGCCTTTTTTATGGCTAAAAGATTAAAAGAACAAAACTTCAACTCTAAATACACTATGGACATTATCAAAAACACTTTTTAAAGGTGAGAAACTCTATTGTATTAGCGAATCAGTTTAAGTCATCAGTCATCATCATAATTCACCAAACCATTGCATCCTACAACCAGGGTTACAGGATTATGGTGTGCTGACCCAGAATTAAGGTCTTTACTTGACTTTACTCAGGGCATTTCCATTTGTCTTATGAGGGTCCCAGTAAGTACTTATCAAAAAGGGGGAAATGAGGAAGAAAGGAAGAACGAAAGGACAGAAGGAAAGAGGGAAAGAGGGAAGAAAGAAAGAAAAGGGGAAAGAGGTTTCCTCTGTTAAAGATATTATTAATATTGCAGAACAGGTCCAAATTCCTTTAGTCTGAACCTGAGTGAAGAGGTGGTTTTCCCAGCATCCTTCCACCAGGACAGAATTCTGAAGCACCAATATGTGTGGTTTCCCATTGGTTTGCATCTTTTTCTGGGTATGTATCTTGGGTTCCTAGCTAAGGAGCAAGCTCTATGTTTCACACTCCTTCGCTTCACTCAGCACATTGGTTTGTATGTAGTAGACGCAAAGAATCATCATTGCTTTTACATATGGTTGACACCTCATCTGGCCCACTCTCCTTAGTCTGCAGCTGTGGAAACTCAGGTCTAGGGAGACTGAGTGTTGGCTCCAAGACCACAGTTATTTGTAAGGCTGGGGTTAACATTGACTGTCAGCTGAATGCTCTTGGCACTCTTCCAAACTCAAGAAATATTTGTTGATTTGTGTATTGATTTATTTTAATGCCAAAAAGACCTGTATTGTGATTGGTACATTATATATGTAGAGACTTGGAACTATTTCATAAGATAGTTACCACTGTAAATAATTTTTGGTTGTAGTAAGATTTCAGATCTCATACAGCCAAATAATTTACTGAATGGTTCTCAAAGTTTGGTCTGGAGATCAGTAGCATTGTTTAATCAGTAGCATCAACAATGCCTAAGGATTTGTCAGAAATGCAGGTTCTCTGGCTCTACTGTAGACTTACAGTAGAATTGGAAAGTGGGGGTGAGGCATAGCAAGAAGTGCTTTAACAAGTCTTCCAGGAATATCTGATGCATAGTCAGGTTTGTGAACCACTGGTTTAGTGTCAAGTGTCTATTTGGTTTAAGAAATATATAACCATAAAAGACTCTTAATTTTAGGAAACCAACTAAGGTTCCTGAAGGGGAGACGGGTGAGATGGATGGGCTGTCTAAGTGATGGACATTGGGGAGAGCATGTATTGTGGTGAGTGCGGGATGTCGTATTAGACTGATGTACCCCTGAAACAAATAATGTGTTATATGTTAATTAATTAAATTTAAATAAAGAAAGAAATATATAACCAATGAGAAGCCTCTAAAGATTTTTTATAATGCGTTTTTTTAAATCAGATATCCTATTTACATATTACATTGATTAGGACTTATCTGGCCCAGAAATAAGAAAATGGTCACTGAAAATATTTTGTCAACAACCCAGTGTTTACCATAAAATCATTCTCTGGAATAAGTCTTTCTGAACAGATATAGGATAAGGCTCTCCTGACAAAATCAGTGCAAGGCCAGTAATTGCAAGTTTATATATTTAACAGGTACATCTCCCTAAAAAAAATAATAGGGGAAGTTCAGAGAAAATTCTGTTAGTTCATAGTTCATAGAAAAATGATGTTAACTCATGAAATAGGTATCTTTATAGTTGGCATAGTTAATTTATATATGTTTGCCTGTGTGTGAAAGGGGAATTCGTACTTAGAATGTCTGAATCTGAGAGCTCTGTCATTATTTAGGAAACAGTTTTCATAAAATTTCAGCAGTAACCTAGCTCTATAGAGGATGCTTCTAATCCTTTCAAGCTTGGAGTCATTTTATATAAGAGAATTCCAAAAGGGGCCACTCTTTGATAAGATAGAAACCGAGCGACCTAGACATAGCCCAGTCTGGAATTCATCAGAAATGTAAATTTTCCCTTTGAGCAAAGGAGCCATTGACTCAATTAGCCTAGATTTATTGAATGAAAAGGTAGTGATGGGAATGTGTGTTCATGTGTGCATGTATGCATGTGTGTGTGGCATTAGGTATAAGGAGAAATTTTCTTTCTTTAAGGAAATTGGAACCTCTAGCTCAGAGGACTATTCTGAGAACATTGTGAGAAACTGTAAGCTTTGGAAATTACCCATTTTGTTATTTACTGTTACTGCCTGTTTGTTTTGTTTTCCTAGCATTAGTTCGGAGCAAATATATTCAAAATTCAGAGTACCCTGAAGATCGATTTTAGGAGTAATCCTGTGGGAAAAGGAATCCCACGGCCAAGAGTAGGTAGGGATGGGAGCTTCCAGAGGGAGGGATAGGACAACACTGGACTGGCTGGGCCTTGTGAAGGCATCAGCATGAACAAACCAAAGGGCCCATGCAGATGTCCTCTTGTGGCCATGTGTGACATTAGGAAAATGGGAGTAAAGGTTGGCTTTGGTGGCAATTTGGACATACAAGCAGTTGCTGCCTGGCTTTCTAAACTAAGTATCACTCACTCATTCTTTAAAGCCCATGACGATTTCTGTATACCAATACACTTTGGGTTGCTGTAGAAATCCACAAGTTCTGCTTTAATCACATTTAGTAGTTTACATTCTAGAATGGCTTGTCCACCCTGCCTTTTGCCCTAATGAGTTGACCTCTTTAAGTAAAAATCTGCGAATGACATGAGGTGATACATCAGTAAGAAGTTCTGAGCTGGGGGCACCTGGGTGGGTCAGTGGGTTAAAGCCTCTGCCTTCGGCTCAGGTCATGATCCCAGGATCCTGGGATCGAGGCCTGCATTGGGCTCCCTGCTCAGCAGAGAGCCTGCTTCCTCCTCTCTCTCTCTCTGCCTGACTCTCTGCCTACTTGTGATCTGATCTCTCTCTCTCTCTCTCTCTCTCTCTCTCTCTCTCTTTCTCTCTCTCTCTCCTTCTGAAACAAACAAAAAATGTCAAACAAAAACTTGTACTTTCAATATGTGGAATTTGAAAGTACAAACAAAAAAATGTCTTCTAGAGTTACATTTGTGAGTATTACTCTTGCTTTCAGCAAACCCATAAAGAAGAAAAATGAGTCTATGTGGTCTGGAGGGTATGTTTCATGGAATGTGAGGGCAGTAATATTAGAGAGGATACAAAAAGAAGCAAGGCAGTAAGTCATGGGAAGGTCTGGGAACAAATTCTGGGCACAGAAAACAGCAAGAGCTAAAATCCTAAGAGAATGAGCAGGGGATTTTTAGAGACACAGAGACGACTTCTGTGTCTATGGCACAATGAAAGAGAGTGGTAGGAAATGAGGTTGGAGACAGAGAATGAGGTTCACCAGATAATATAAGGCCTTACAGGCCAAGCCAGGAAATTTTTGTTTTGATCTGAATATCATGGAAAGCCGTTGGAATTTTTGAGTATGAAAGTGACACTGTTTCTCTTTCTCTTATTTANTGGGTGGCTCAGTGGGTTAAAGCCGCTGCCTTCGGCTCAGGTCATGATCCCAGGGTCCTGGGATCGAGGCCCACATCGGGCTCTCTGCTCAGCGGGGAGCCTGCTTCCTCCTCTCTCCTCTCTCTCTGCCTGCCTCTCTGCCTATTTGTAATCTCTCTCTGTGTCAAATGAATAAATAAAAAAAAATCTAAAAAAAAAATATGAAAGTGACACTGTTTCTCTTTCTCTTATTTAAAAATAACTAAAAAGCATTTAGAACTTTAAAATATTTTCCAGAACATAGCAAATATCTTAGAACACATTAGTTACCACTGAACTCCAAACCACATCACTCTTATTTTAAAATTTTTATTACATATTTTATTTCTTATCAACTCATTTTACTTAAATTCAATTAGTTAACATATGGTGTATCATTAGTTTGAGATTTGGAGTTTAGTAATTCTCTTATTTTAAACTCTTAAAGAAACTCTTATGAAATGCCTTCTGTATAATCGAGGTTCATACAACGAGCTTTACTTTGCAATTAGCTAATAAACAATTTGATTTAGGGTAAGTCTCTTAGCTCTTACATATCGTTCAGGGTTTAAAAAATTCCACATACTGAAAGTACACAGTCTGACATGCTATAACACATGTATTCACCCATAAACCTACTATAAAAATCAAGATAATGGACATATCTATCCTTCCCAAAGTTTATTCCTGCTCTTTTTCAACCTATCATTTCTCTGCCCCTCCCGGAGACCCAGGCAACCACTGTTGTCTGCTACTGAAGTTTGTATTTTCTAGAATTTTATATAAATAGAATAATTTATATAAATGGTACTTTCTATTTCTGTCTGGTTTCTTTCATTCAGCATAATTATTCTGAGATCTATCCATGTTGTTATATGTATCAACAGTTTATTCCTTTTCATTGCTGTACTATTTCACTGTATGGATAAAGCAAAATTTGTTTACCCATTCGTCTGTTGATGGGTATTTGGATTGTTTTTGGTTTTTGACAGATACACAAAAAACTGCCATGAGAATGTGTGTACAAGTCCTTTTAAGGATATATATGCCTCAGTTCTCTCGGGTAAAGACCTAGAACTAGAATGGTTGGGCCATATGGTTGATGTATGTCTAACTTTCTAAGAGAATGCCAAACTGTTTCAAAAGTTGTTATACCATTTGACAGCCACATCAGTTGCTCCATATCCTCACCAACACTTGTTATGATCATTCTTTTAAATTTTCATGATTACAATAAATATAGAGTGATCTTTAATGGTAGTTTTGACTTGCATTTCTCTAAGAACTAATGCTGCTGAGCACATAGGGGAATCTTAATGCCCAATATGATGGGTGTTAAAAGGCAGGGCTTTTTTTGGGAGGTGACAACGTCAGGAGGGTCGAACCCTCATGAATGGCATTAGTGTTCTTATATAAGAGATCCCACAGAGCTCCCTACAACTCCCTAGAGCTCTCTACAGCCTTGAAGCGGACCCTCACCCTACTATATGCTGGCACCTTCATCTTAGAATTCCCCAACTCCAGAACTGTGAGAAATAACACTCTGTTGTTTATAAGCTGCCTACTCTGTAGTATTTTGTTGTAAAAGCCAAATGGATGATGACAGTGGCTATCCACGAGCCCAGGAAAGAGGTCTTAGGAAAAACCAGAACTGCAAGCACCTTGATCTTGGACTTCTGACCTCCAGAACTGTGGTGGGGGGCGGGATTCTGCTTAAGCTATCCAGNCTATCTACTCCATGCTATTTTATCATGCCTACCCCAGCAGACTACTACAGCCTCCCATAAGGAAATTAAGGTGTCCCTACTTCTTCCCCTGCATTTGTTGCAGGAATATAAGCAGGCAACTCCTCTTTATAGCTACTGACATATATGGAAATCAGGCACAGACCCTACCTTCCCTTGGCTAGCGTATCTACTCCCTAAGAATCTTAAATGAGCCAGGGAGAGCTGGCTATCTGTAGAAGGGACTGGGGTGCCAGGCTGTGAGCAAGTATCACTTCTTTCTCCAAGACAGACATTTTCAATGTAGGTGAAATTACAATAAAATTGTAAGTTTCGTCTTGAAATATTAATTTAGTACTGGAATAGTAATTTTCAGACTTGAGGGAGGGACTNGACTAAAAAAAAGGACACACACATGGCATATAATTGTGGAGAAAAGGGTGTTCGAGAGTAGGTGTAAGCAGTTGTTAGACTCTGTTTTCTATAGGAGCCTTTGATGAGTTTTCAACCCTACTTGCTGACTTCTTTGTCCCATTCTTGGCCTCACTTAGTTTGGTGAATGGTTGTATCCCAAAAAGGCCCTATTGTTCGGGTTAGGTGAAGGACAGTAGGATACTACTAACGGGTACCTTATTCATCTATATGGTAAAGGAAATAGAGGTAAGTTTAACTTAGAACCGATTGCACCTAATCTGTAAATTCTTCCAGGAAAAAAATTCATGAGGGTGAGAAGTAGAAACTGACCAAAGGAAAATTTGCTCTTTAGGGCCGCCTGAGTGGTTCAGTTGGTTAAGTGTCTGCCTTCAGTTCAAGTCATGATCGGACGGTCCTGGGATGGAGGCCCACCTCAGGCTCCCTGCTCAGTGGGGAATCTGCTTCTCCCTCACCCTCTGCAGCTCCCCCTGCTTGTGCTTTCAGTTAAATAAATGAACAGAATCCTTTTTTTTTCAATTTGCTCTTTCTTTTTTAATTTTGTCTCTGCATAAGTAAGGGGACACCAAAAGTAAGAGAACATCCCACAAGCCACAGTTACGTACATCATTTTCTGGATAAATTGCAAAGGGTAGCTCTAATGCTCATTTCATCTAAATGTGTGTGGGGGGNTTGTCTTTTGTTTTTAAATTGGGATTGCAACCATGAGCTCCACCTTGAGACATCCAGGAGTAGATACAAGATACAGATTAGAGCAGTCTTAGGAGCTCTGGACTGAGAGCTAGTGGACTTCACCCCTAGTCATTCCATCCTCTGAGGCTCAAACTAATCTTTTATCAAATACCTGCAGTTCACTAGGTGATATCCATGGTTCTTCGGCAAATAAATAAATTTCCTTTCTTCCTCTCTCCCTCCTTTCTTTCCTTTCTCTTTGCTAAGCACATTCTAAGTGTTGCTCTTTCCAATGAAATCATCTAGAATTTCCAGTATTTGAGAACAACTCTTCAGTGTGTTTAGCCCGGTGTGGAGGCCTATGAACTGCACGTCACCTTTTGCAAACTTATCCTCCTGAAGCTAAGAGGCTTTTGGAGGGGAAGGGGAGGTGT